>JBBBDQ010001536.1:3080000-3150350 GCA_037127315.1 Ascarosepion bandense
CAAAGAAATGTGAGTATCTTTCATTATTTTATTTTTTAAATCAATATATTTGACGTGGCCTGATATACAAAATTGCCATTGCGCTGTCGAGCTGTAAACGTTATCGTTCTTCATGCATTTTTATTATATAATTATACATTATATTTTAGGATATTTAATTGCATATAGCTGCTATCATTAATGCTAAAATATAATGAAACACAAGCATCATTGTAACTACAGACAGATTTTAAGGTCAGACCAGGCCGTCTCGAAAAGTTGATTAATAAACATTAATTCATTACAGCTTAACGTTACAACTAGAACAGCTAAAGACATTTCCAGCGATACTGCTGCCTTCTGCACCCGCAGAGCGGGAGCAGGTGGAGGTTCTCCGTACAAAGAAACATCTCATTCTCCGAAAATGGCGACATTATCACCCCAGCTAAAACGAACGCCATCTGATACGATCTGCACCAACTCGGTGACGTTTCCAGCTAACGGTCACCATATATCATTATCACGTGTATGTCACTGGCTGTTTAAAATGTGGATATGGAAAAGAAGTCAGGCTAGCAGGGGGCAAAACTCTTCCTCATACATATGCATTGTGTTTTATTGACGCCGACAGCGCGGTAATCCCAAGGGTGGTATCAGAAAGGCGACGGGGTTTAGTAAAAAAAGAAAGAAAGAGGCGAATGGCCTTGAGAATTTTATCCTGTTGAGCTAAGACTATTCACTTTACAATATATATATATATATATATATATATATATATATATATATATATATATATATATATATATATATATATATATCCTTATTTAAATGCTTTCACCTACCCAAGAACAGGCCAGAACGAGTCACGCCATATACGTGTTATTCATCATGGCTTCTCAAGCGACAATTATGGAAATGAACACAGTTGCAGTTCGAGGTCTTTTGCAAATACCAACGTGACCCGAATATCTTGGACGCTTTAAAAGCAACAGGGTTAAATCTTCCACATCCAAAGCTAAAATTTTTATTCGTCAAAACGCACAAGAATATAACATTACTATATATATATATATATATATATATATATATATTTTCCACATTTTCGAAATTTAATTTATTTCATGACGTCGTTGAATTATTGGCAAAATGACTGGGTTAATTGTATGACGCCAGATGTCTATATCAAATGCTTTATATTATTTATAAAACACAAGTGAACATAATGTAAGATGCTTACTTGCCATATACATGCTAATTACTTTCTTTTCTTATTATGACGATTTTCTATGTCTATATACGATTATGTTTTATTGAATATGCCACTTGGTTATGATGTTGAACTACATCCGGTAGAAAGGACTCTGATTGGGATAATATGAGGAGCGTTGAACCATCTCTTAACTGCTGTTGTTTCGAGTTCCACCCTTATCCGGATTGGTAGCAGCTGTTAGGGTCCTATATATATGGGCAAATTGTTCACCGCCAAATTGGGATCTAAACACTGTGATTGTATAAATTAGATTTTATAGTAAAAATACCAGCAATACTTTTAGGTGAAATAATATTACTAGTGATGCATTTGACTCTCGAGAAAAACCCTTTTCACGTCAATGAAACTTTACAAAGAATACTTATTCTATTCATACGGACCTAACCTAAAAATCATGTTGGCATTAAATAATCCAATGAGGTTAATATGCCGCAAAGCAAAATAAACCATCCAAATGAAACCAAACCTAATTCCACAATATTGAATCCTCCTAATTCACTACATATTTTAAATATAAACATAGCATTTTACAAAAAACAAAAAATATTTTACCGACCAAATTCTCGGGAGGATGCTTCAATGAACATTGAAATCTGACTTCTTCAAGTCAAAGGTTCAATCATTAACTATTCATTACCTTCACTAGCATTATCACTTTCATTCCTCTCACACACACCATTCATCTTAACAATTTTAAAATAACACTGCACCTTGAATAGCTTGTGAGCTATGTATTGAGTGCACACTAGATCAGAATTTTACTTTTAGTATGTTTGTGCATTTAATAATGTTCAACATTCGATTATTTTTAGTTTAGAAAAAATAATCTTGAAACATCAACATTATCTTTGATCGCGAAAGAGAGAAGCACTTTACTAGGCGGGGCTATCAGGATACGCTATTTCAGGGATCACACTGATAGGAAGGCGAATTAATGTGATCGATTGGGGAAACCACTCTCTCATAACTACCTTAGCTATCCTGGCAATAATAGCAGAAACCTATTACAGCTATTCTCAATTATGACAGGAGTCTAATCTAAAGAGTGGTGAGTGTATCTTCCAAACTCTTGGCAAATGACGTCCCCACTAACTTTGTTAACATGCAGTAAAAAAAAAATCTTTCTCTTACTAATCGCTAGTTTTAACAGAAAGTACAAGAAAGTGGGCGAGAAACCATTTAGGAAAGCTACTTCTTCATAAAAACCCCTAACTGCGTATTCATTAAAAGTAGGAGTCTGCTACATCCAAAGACAGCGAGCGTATGAGTTATTGGGAAATCAGTTTCCCATAACAATCTTAGCTTTCTAGCCTGTAAGAGTAAAAATCTTCTATTGCAGTAGTTAATCTTGACAGGATTCTGATCCAATCATATTTATGAGGTGAATAAGAAAATATATGTGCACTCTCTCATTCCCAATAGAGTTGACGAAGATAGAGAATAGGTATGTTGGCAATTAGGCACAACACTTTCCCATTACTTCACGCAACCAGCCAAAATAAAAAGAGGTCTGTTACATTGGTACTGAACCATGTAAAAAGTAAACACATACCCATTTTCAAATTTCTATCTCAAGAGGCGCCAGTACATTACAGTATATAACTAATCGCTATTCTTTCTTATCAGAATTAGTGGTCTTACTCTACATAGAAGCTTAATAGAATTTTCTAGTTTTTTTCCAAGGAGTTGAATTGTCAGGAGAACCCAGCAAAGAATTGCAGTAAAATGGAATATAATATTTTCTAGAATGAATAAAGTTATCAACCGCTCTATCAACCGATGAGGAAGAATATTTACCACAAAGTTCTGGGTGACATGGACCGTCAGATAGGTGTCTCCGAGCTTCACAACTGTCTTTCCAGAGGAATCTAAGAGAGAAGGCATCTGATATAACAACAACTTTCGATATGAACCCCAAAACAGCTGGATGTCATTTGCTATCAAGGGAGGTCTGATAAAGCAAGTATTTGCTTATCTCAGCCAACAAGGAGAAAAGAAAAGAATGACTTAATAGCATGTCCAAGAAGTGCCTGGACAATTGCTAAAGTGTAATCTACTCTGAAAAATGTTACTTTTTCCAATTTTCTGCCAGTGGACATATGACATATTTCATATAAATTAGCACACTATTCCAGAGTATAAACTGACCCAAACATATCTGGAGCAAAATAAACTTCGAGTTTAAAAATGGACAAATCAGTTATCTGATATGAACCCTGTTAAAACCCATTGAAGGTGCCTGGAAATTCTTATACATTTATGTTTGTAAGAAACTGGTGAAAATTGCTACCTATGAAGAACTGATTCAAATTCTACATTCAGCACTGTCATACATTCTAAAATCAAAGATTACAGAGCTTCTCATTTCTGTTCCTGACGAAGGCGCCCTAGGACGCTTAGGGAGCATTAACGTTTATTAATGGATGTATAAACAATATATATGGATCACTGTCAGAGAAGAATCGACAGAGAATAAATACAGTCGACCTCATTTTTATGTAATTAGAGGAATCGTGCAGCATAAATAATAAATATATTTTTACATAATAAAGAGGCAAGTAAAAAAATAAAAAGATCTGAAATTATTCTTCGAGGGCATTATTTCTAGTGTATGTGACTTTACATAAGCGGCGAAGTATTCGTTTGAAACAAAAACATAAACAAAAACGGAATTACACGTTGTAATAATTCCCCTCCAACAAAAAAAAATAACAAAACACAACAGGTGTGATAAATTTTGATGAAACTGTCGTAATGCTATCGCACATTTTTAGTGATAGTATTTTATTATTTAATACACTTTGGCAATGTCTTGATTAGCAAAGTGTGACGATGAAGATTTTGTCACTTATGCAAGAGTTGTGAATCGAGAATGACACGCATAGAGGACTTTATAAATTTAAACGGGTTTCATTAGGTATAAAGTTAGCACCAAGCATATTACAACAGATTGTGGATATGATGCTTGCCAGTTTGAGTTATACCCAAGCATATTTAGATGATGTACTTATTAAATACCCTTGGGAAAGGTATTAATCCGTCTCTTCCTTCCAGTTATGGGTTAAATAACAGGACAGATTGGGTTCTATAGCCTTGGTCGGCAACCAGTCTACCGCAGAAAGCAATGGCAACCTACTGCGGGATGATCTCCTGCCCAGTCAGTCATATCTCTTTCGAGACAAGATCGCCCAAGCGTGTATCACGTATGGCACTTTAACTGACTTATTAAAAGTGAGACCCAAAATCAACATACGGAAGACGTAAAAAAGTATCAGAGATAATTAAAAGAGTACGGTTTAAAGTCATTGAAGAAAAATGCGAATTTTGTATATCCAGAATTAAAATCTAGGACATATTTTCTATGCAAATGGTAACCGACCAGATCCTTCAAGGTCGAGTGCAATAAAAGGCATGCCTGCCATAACAAATCGAACAAAGTTACAAGCATTTTAGAAGAAATAAGAATTAAGCCGGAAAACATGAATTTATGATAAAAATGACGAAGCAAATAATAGTTAAAGAAAAATAGAAAAGTGAACATTACTTTCATCATGCAATAATATATTTACGCACGCAGAAAGCATTATGATACCAGCATCTTTGCACAAACGTATGCAAAAGATTATTTCACATAGTACACCCAGGAATTTCTAGAATGAAATCCTTAATGAGGTTTTATCCGGATTAGCCAAATATGGATCAAGATTTTGAGAATTTAGTAAAATCATGTAGAGGTTGTGCTCTGCCAGCAAAGTCACCATCTACAAAGTTTTAACCTTAGCCGGAAACCGATATTCCATTGTCCAGAATGCATATAGAATTCACAGGATCATTAAGCAGAGCATAATATCTAGTGGTCGTCGATAGTTACACTAAATAGCCAGAAATATTTAAATGCAGACGATCGACTACAGCGGTAACGATATTTTTACAGTATATTTTTGCAAGGATCGGTTTCAGATAACGAGAAACAATTCACGGCTATTGAATTTAAACTTTTCTTTAATTCATTAGCAATAGAACACATTACAACACCCCTTATCACCAAAGATCAAACGGAGGAGCCGAACGGTTTGTCGATACATTTAAAATGACACTAAAAGTTGGAGAGAGAGGAATCAGATGAAGTGATACTAGAACATATTTTGAGCGTTTTCAGAATAATACCAAATCTGAAAACCGTGTTTGAAATATCACCTGCAGAGTTGATGTTCGCCAGGAAGATTAAGTCCGTTTTTAACAAATTACTCCCAGAAAAAGAGCATCAAGAAATAACAACATAATTAAATACATTAAACCTGTAGATAAGGTGTTTCTTAAAATGTATCAATGTGGGAACGAATTCTGGGAAGATGGACTTATAAAATAACAGACAGAAAAAGTGATATACATTGTGCAGGGACAAAAGTGGGAACATAAGCGACACCTTAAACGAAGATTCACTGATTTAAGAAGTTTCCAAAAAGAGGTACCCATGGAAATGTTGTATGACATTTTTGACGTACCCACGCCATCAGAAATTATTGAACCAAGGTTTTACGGTAAGAGAAAATAACATCAGCATAAATTTTAAATATTGAACCGAAGCTAAAGAAATATAGGCTCAAGATGAAGTCAACAAAAAGAAGAGGTGTCATATATGATTAGATTGTCACTACTGATATTTGATTTTGAACAGGGATCGCCAGAGAACAAAACATAGTCGAACTTTTTTTAATATTATTATAGGAATCGTGCTGCTGGAATTACGTGACGTTGTAAAAATAATATATGTATGTGTACATAATAAGCATGCGAGGTAGAAAATGAACAAGTCTGACAGTAGTCTTCAGAGGCGTTATTTCTAGTATATGTTTCTTAAGAAAATATGCCGCTCTCTTCAGGACCGTTACGATCATGGATTTTCACAAGCCCCTATCGCTTGTCTCTTGTAACATTTTTCCTTGTGGTATCTCTCCCAAATCCTGATCCCCCATCCACTTGCACAAGCCTTTCAAGTATGCCTAGCGCTGTTTTTCCCTGCCTCTCTTTCCCTCTATCCGTTCTGTCACTATCGGATTCTCCAAGCCCTTCTTTCTCATTACGTGTTTCAGAATGGATTCAATAATTCCTAAGCCCTGAGTTGGTCGTGATTCTTGGTTTCTAAACTGGGTGAGTATCAATTTACTTCTGACATATCTTAAGAGGCGTTGAGAGTGATCTTGATTTTAAGGCAGACTGAAAGGATTTATAATTGCGGTGAAACATTTCCTTCTCACACCTATTCTAGTACGGATTGAACATACCTTAACTGAACATCTTGAAGTTGTAAAGTTTCACTGTTTTTGTAATCAACTTACATTCCCCTAGAGAAGCTTTGTTTCTACATGAAAACTGAACCAGAGAATCGTTTAATATTTTGTTTACGTAGCTAATTTCATATTTTCACATATAAAATCAACAGTGAAGTAGCTTCAGCATAATAAATAGACAGATATGTTAATCTAGAAGACAGTTGTTGTAAAAAACTTTAACTAGTAATAAATGACTGTGCTTTAGACTTTCTGTTGCCAACATAAGTGTATTATCTTTGAGACGAGAGAGATGATTAAAAAATACAAATCTATTCGAACTTATAAAGAGTTCAGTCCTGACTAGGTGACATTTTAGAGTAGCCTTAAAAAAACAACCTTGGAAGTAAGCATTACCACAACTAAACATTATATATAGTGCTCTAAAGTAGGTGGACAGTGGGTGGGTAGTTTTGTTTATCGGTTATATTATTATGGTATTCATTATAATTGTGGTATAGTTATTATTGTACAAAATTAAATGTAATTATCAATATAATGATTTTATTAATAAAAATAATTGTATATGTAAATTCACAATAAATGTTATAATTTACTGTCCACCTACTTTTGATTCATCCTATAATCAGTGAATCATACATTCAATATATATATATATATATATATGTGTGTGTGTGTGTGTGTGTGTATATATATCATCGATTAATATAAACATTCTATCTCCTTGTTTATATACTGATCCTTTTCAGTCGTCTAATCACTTTCTTGAGTGTTAAGATGAAATTTATCGAGGAAGGCATCGTACATTTTTAGCCGAAGTACTTATCTTAGTGCATTGTGCATTGTAGTTCAGTGAATATCAGCACGGAATAAGACATCGTGGAGCCAAGTTCGAATTCCAGTTGAATTCCTTGCATTCATTTACGTGCAAATACCCTTAGGAAAGGTATTAATCTGCCTTTTCCATCCAGTTATGGGTTAAATAACAGGACAAATTTGATTCTATAAATTTGGCTGGCAACCAGTCTAACGCAGAAAGTACTGGTAACCTATTGAGGGATAATCTTCTGCGCAGTCAATCATATCTCTTTCGAGACATGATCGCCCAAGCGTGTATACCTATGGCTCTTAACTTATTGACTGACTTCATCTTCTAGGGTAATTATTATGACTGCGATAAAACCCAATGCAGATATTTAAAAATATGGTGTCTAAATATACAAAACACACATGCACATTTATATATATATATATATATATATATATATATATATATATATATATATACACGTGTGTGTGTGTGTTTTGTATATTTAGACAGCATATCTCAGCTATCTCTTCCTGGTGCCAAGTATAAGTTTCCTTTTCCTTTGCATCCTCTCCAAAACCTCGACGCTGGTCACATGTTTGGTTCATGGTATCCTCAGCATCCTTCTGTAGAACTACGTTTCTGCTACTTCGAGTTTCTTTTTGAAGCATTCTCTGTCTTTTAGGAGGACAGATATCACATTAAAGTCTAGTACTCTTTTCTTTTTCTCAACGAATTTTTCCTGTCTCTCAATACTCTACTCATGTTTTGAAGTGCCAATGCGCCTTTATCTTTCCATTCTCTGTCAGAACACTTCCCAGATATTTAAATTTCTGCAACACTTTGATTTTAGTATCCCCGACCTGTAGTTGGCATTTGGAGTCTTTTTTTTTTATTTGGTTGGTTACCATGCATTCAGCTTTATTATAGTTTATAAGTAGTTTGTTCTTTTCGCCTTCCCTTGCTATCTTCTGTAGAAGTTCCTTTATTTTCCTTTCTGTGTCTGCTATCAGCACTGTAACATCTACGTATGATCGTTAAGACTGTATCCGCCAATATTGAATCCTGGTAGGAGTTCTAGCTCTCTCAGAATTATTTCACTGTACATGTCGAAGTGAGAAACACATCCTTGTTTTACACCCCTTTCTATTTTCGTATATCTGCTGAATTCATTTCCTATCCGTATGAAAGAGGTTTGCTTCCAGTATAGGTTCTTGATAACTTTAATGTATTTCCGGAATATGTCGAGGTTGCTGAGCAACTCTAACAAGTCTTTGCGACGTACTTTGTCGAACGGCTTCTTGCGTATTCTATAAAACACAGGTTCGTGCTTCTGATAACAATCTGAGCATGAATATCGTGTTCATGCTACATTTTCATTCGCACTTTACACACACGCACACACTCACAAACACCCATGCATACACACACACACCCTCCATCTATGTCCCCATCTAACAACAGCTAGGCCTTCTAACCTGTCAGCCCAGAAAGATCTTCATATATATCGAGTTCTTCTGTATATTTAGATTCTATCTATCTCCGACTTGCTAATCGTTTTTTTGTAGCTTACAACATTAGACTTGATTTATTTGTTTATCGGCACATCACCTCTTTATGGGACATTTAATGTCAAAAGTTATTTTTGGAAGCTTTGAATTAATAATATGATATGTTATTCTGCTTTCACAACTAAATACACAGTATATGATACTCAGCTCTTGTGCATATATATATCTGTGGAACATTATTACTAGAGGGTGTGTAAGGTGTGTTTTATGTTGTAGTTTTGTTGAAATAAAATTTACGAACAGTTTGATTTCTTTTAGAAATTGTAATTCATGAATTAATGTCATAAAAGTGTTCTTTCATGTTAGTTTTAGTTGGTTGATTTTGTTAAGTGACATATCAAAACCTCTGTGGGTTATTTAATGCCAAAAACTAAGTTATTTGAACACAATTTTATGGTTTCAACTAAATATAATTGAAAACTAATTGTATGCTATCATCTACAGATAAAATATATTGTTAGTCATTTTGCTATAAAATGTATTTCTGGTAATTATATAAAATTCTGTTGCTTATCATATTGCCATAAATAGTTATTCTTGCTCATTTTACAATATAGCTGTTACACTAACATATACTACCACCCAGGGTCAGAGTGGACCTGGGGACACCATCAATTATGGTGGTTCAACAATCCTTACAATCTCCATTTTCTCGATCAGAGGCCTTGCTGGCAAATGTAGCTATAGCTTACAGCATATGGAATTCCACAGCGACCACCAATCTGAGTACTCTCAAAGATCAACTGTTGAGAACTAATGTTTCAACGTAACAAGGCCATAAGCACACACGTTTACAAACACAAAGACACACACAAACGTACATAGACACGCACATAGACACACACGATATTAGAAGTCATTTTTTACAGTAACATTCATATTCAATGAGAGATTTTGTCAAAATCTTCAGAATATATTTATATGCCCACACTTTACTTAATGTCTAAGCTCCGCCCCAACAATCAAGTTCTAAACAATTAATTGAGAAGTTATACCTGATTGCTATTTTAGGCTTACTTTGTGTGCAATGGATTCATGTCAACCAGATTCAGGTAATTTTAATATCAATTATGCCCCATTTTAACATTTCTAATTCTTTTCTCAATGTTTAAGGACAAAAATATTATATTTAACCGCAAATGAAACAAATTCGAAACAACTCTATATTGTATAAATTATCTCGGTTAGGGTGTTGTAAATAGAGCACAATTAATATTTTTCGTTTTATTCACTTTCTTTTTCATCTTAAAAAATAGAGAAAAATTGCCATTAATATTTTTGTACAAAGGAAAATACGGAATCGTTGAATTTTTTTATTTGTTTATTTTATAAGATTTTATATCTGATGGTAAACACTGAATCGTTAAATAAGTAAGTTGATAAATGAGAAACACTTTTATTTACATTGTAAACATACAATAAGACTGTCAGCTAATCTAATAAATATTTATTGGAAATATTTAGAAAAGCATATTTGGTGATTGAGATCTTCACGAGGTGTTTTGTAAATATCGTTAATAAATATGGTCACTACCAATACTATTCGAGAGCCATTATAATTAACATTAAAATACATTTATATTGAAATGTATTTAAGTTTAACAATTTGTAGTAAGCATCTTGAAAAACAAAATGCAGAAAAACAGATTTGAAACTGTTGTGATTTCATCACCAAGTTTTTGTGGTCAGTTGGACCAGAAATAAAGACACAAAGACAGAATAGTGTTAAACATATATATATTAAAAAGACAGTAGTACACCCATATACTAATGAAGGATTAGCGTGACTGTTAGTCTGGCTGTCAGAGTTATCTGCTGGAATAGATACAAATTTTATTCTCTCTGCTACTCACTTACTCTTAATCACTGTTACTACAAAGCAGAAATGCTACTTATATATACTTCGGAATAGTTTAGTGCATTATATGGATAAGTCTCCATAACAGAAATATGAAGGAAATATAACGAAATCGTAATATAACTAAAATGTATTTTTGTTTAAACAAAAAAAAAATGTAGCACAAGGCCAAAAGTGGGGATTTGGATGGCTGGTTTTCATCTGTCTTAAAATAACTTAGCTAACCACAACCGCTGACCAAAACATGCTATCCAATTTTCCTTGCACAAATCATCGCATCATTACTTATCATTCTTACTGTTAAATAATATTTTGGTTGGTGTATTTTGCATTAGGCAATGCTGGAAGATGTCGCTGAGTGTTAGGCTGGAGAATTTTGTTTTGACAGCCTGGGTCTAAAAAAGTCAGCAGAAGAGGTGCGATTGAGTACAACAAAATAACACGTGTCAGGAGAGAGCTATTTCAGTGATTTCAGCTCTCACAGAGATTTAGTTTTAGAGTTTATTTTAAAGAGTTGACTAAGCAATTGTAGGCAGCATCCAGTCTGGCTGTTGGCTAGCTGGATGCCTTGTATGCATGTTGTACCCCGACCAAAACTCTCACTCTACAGTCAAGTCACCAACAAAAACAAGTGAATAAAGATAAGAATATTTTTTAATTTAAATATGAAATGTTGATGTCTGTCGATTTTATCAGTTGTTAAAAAGCAAGTCATTTTGATTCACCTTGGGTCTCGTTTATTTCGTCATTTATAATATGTGAAAAGATAATCACCATTCTGTTTGAGCGTATTCTCGCCGAATGGATTGCAGATTATTATATGAGAAAAAACATTGGACGATAGTGAGAGACCCTGAATAATACACTACGAAGGGGTATATAACATTACTACAAACACCATAATACCTCCAGACTCTATGAAATCTTAACTAGTCCCATATGTTCAATTTATCTGTTGCGAGAAGAGAAAAAAGTCAACAACTTTAAAAATAATGAATACAAAACATAATGCTATATACAAGTAACTAAACGAAATGGTGACTAACTATGTTTTAGTACTACTGACTCCACATATTTTAAAGTGTGTATAGTATATGTGTGTGTTTGCCTGTATGTGTCAAAAGTAAGAAGAAAACAATTTGACGAAAAGATTCCAACCTTAATATCTAAATTTGTAATATTCTTCGTGTATGTGTTCTCGAAAGAGAGAAGAGACGGTCTTTGAATTCGGAGGTGTTTTTATACTAACTTCTGATGTTGTACACAGCAGTATCACGTGACTACATATCTAAGGCAACACAGTCGATTTAAGCCGTTCACGTTTTAATTATTTATCAACTTCCGTATGTGAATGTGATAATATTATATTTATTAGCATTTATTTTCGATTACAAATTTATAAAGATTGATATGGGAAGTAATAAAGATATAACCACAAAAATAAGTAACATATAAAATTAATAATTAAAAGGAACATGAGGTTAGAAAATGGCAGATATCACAAAACAAGTAGATATCACAAAACAACAATAAATTAAAATTTGATAGAGGTGAACAAAAAACTTACTGAGTATTGCATAAAAAGCATAAAAAATAATTAAGCGGTTAAAAGTGGCTTGAAAAACAAAATAATATGCAGAATATCTGATGTTAGAAATTTAAAAACTGTAATATGGGACATTGTGCTAATTAAAATACTTTTTTGTAGATCGATTCATACATAAATAATTGTAGTATTTAAATTGATTACATAATACAATCTGCCAATACCAAAACAAGTTATAAACAATATTTCTGATGAGAATAGATATGAAAAGTTGAGGTTGAATCCCATATTATATATAAGTATATCCCAGAAATTTTCAGAAGATATTTGGTCAAAACAAAAATTATGTCATCGTTGATTGGTATAATAGCGCAAAAGAAAGTGAATATAAACGCGCGCACACACACACACAAACACACACACACAAACACACACAACTAAAATCATATTCTCAAGGCCCACTATATCAAAAGCAACAAACCAACACTCACCAAAATATATTACATGTGAAGCATCAACGCATTAAAGTGGATATAACAGACATTTAATGCCATGTTGCATTTCCACCAATTTTCAGTCAGCTTCTTTATAGTTAAACACTTGTTTTGCAAAAAAAAAAAATACATAACTAAAACGGATAGATTTTAAACTTTCAATTTTGCAGTTGAAGCAAGTTTGTCTTTGGAATTTAACTTTGAAAATGATCTTCAAAAAATCGAAAGTACTTTGGTTAAAAAACACTATAGCGCTTCCTTTGATGAATTTCAAACAAAAATCAAGAAAAAAATTAGGCAACTGAAAGGATAAGTATAAAATGAGCGGGCGAATATTTTTATGTTATTTAATCAAGCATATAATTATATATATATGTGTGTGTGTGTATGTGTGTGTGCGTGTGTATGTTTCATTGAATATATATATATGTATATATATATATTCATTACTACTCACTTATATGAATTACTCTTTCATTCTCTTTCTCTTGTCCTTTGATTCTACCCGTTCTAATCTCTTAAATATATTACTGTTTCTTTCTGTTAATTTCCTTTCCTCGAATGTTATTCACTCTCCCTAGCACTTTCTATCTTAATTCTTTTCTTTTCTGAAATATATTGGAAAAATATTTCAGAAAGGGCTTTTTGATCCTTCTTCAATAACCAATCATCTGAGCCAAAACAGACTACATGACGTCATAGTCGGTAAAACAAAGTTCATATTTGACACGTGTCAGCTTAACACGTCGCCCGTTCACAATTCTTGGGGTTTCAAGGAAAAGAACGAGTTCCAACCAGTTAAACCACTCTGTATTATTCTATTACAAAAATTATGATTTATAAATTTTGTATTTCTATTTATTAATTCATGAAAATGTTCGCACTTATCCTTATTTAAACATTCTTTAATCCATATTTTGGTATCATTTTTACCGTATTATGGCTAAAGAATATGCCAGATAAAATGAACGAGGGGAATAATGTTGTGTAGCTGTTTTGATTGGAGCGGGTATTACTGCCACAAAATCATCATTCACATATATATTTCGGCAAATGTCACGATTAGAAAATACAATTTGTTTATTAATTAATAAAATAATTCTATACTGTTCTTAAACTTTTCTGTTTTCACTGGAATCTGCAACAAGGCTTCTTCAGAGAGAAGAAAGAGAAATTGTTTTCCTTGGGATTTCAACTAAAGAATTTGATTAAATCACTCTTTGAAATTTTAGTCTTAGATGGCTCATTAAGTGGCCATTGGTGTCGCCATAAAATAGGCTCTTATCAGTTCTCAAGGGATTCACGCAGAAACCTATTTTTAACTAGAGTTAATGGTTTGGAGTCTGTTAACGTTGGCCACCTCAGTAAAGTTCAATAATCAATACTGAATCGATAATAATTACACTTCCGAAAACTTTCGAAACGTTTCAGGATCCTCAGACGCATAATTGTTTACAGGATTCTGAATTTAACTCCTGACCAAGCAAACATATTTGATGGAATTTGAGTTAGACAAACACTCAGTATTCATAGAAAAATAACATTCCACATCTTTCCACTGTCTTTCAATTATGTTTCCTGCAAAATCATAGAAATTAGCCATTTGTATAACTTATAAATTTTGAAAATCATTCTAGTCTTTAAATATTAAATTCGTATCTATCTATCTATCTATCTATCTATCTATCTATCTATCTATCTATCTATCTATCTATCACAAAGAGAAACATCTGAAAATCTTTCTGACATACCAAAAATGGATTCCTTACAAAAATAATTTATCCTTTTAGTTTTTGAGAATTGAGACAAGCGAAATTTTTTCAGTGCCTTTTTTTTGTGTGTTTGCACATTTAGGGTTCAAATGGTAAATTGTCTCTATTTTACATTTTTAATCTCGAATATGCAGGAGTTTGCTTTTACCAACTACACAGTATAGTAGGACCTGTTGAGCCCTGATAGTTAGCGAAGGAGCAACATGACGCACGCAATTCATACTGTTTGAAATTTGAAAAAGGCATAATGCACCTGAGCTCTGACATGAGCATTTCAGTGAATTTGGGTATCATTCGTAAGACAGTACAGAGGATTTGGAGAATGATGGATGAGTCTAATGATGATTACAAAAATAAAACATCCCTTACATCTGGCCACCTAACTTTCCAGACTGCAACCCCTTGATTATTATGCACAGTGTGCAGTTGTGCCAGATTCCAACAAAAGCTCTTGCAACGTCAAAAGCTAGGAATATGGCAGCATTCAACACTTGAACAAGAAGTGCATTCAGGAGTGTTGCAGAAGATTACGTGGTCGCTTGGAGGCCGTTATTGAAGCCAATGACGATTTTCTTGCATAAATTTACTCTTTAGCATTTCAAGATATTTTTGTTTAATTTTGGTAAATATATTTGTTAAAATGAGATGTCAATGTTATTTTCATTTTTGCATAATTTAGACGATAATTTATATATACCGCTCTCTCTCTCTCTCTCTCTCTCTATATATATATATATATATATATATATATATATCATGATAACCCCTTTTTTATAAAATCTTTATAGGTACATACTTTATCGCGTTCTTAAATGTAAAAACGTTGTAAAGCTAATGAAATATTTTATTTCTGTTTATAAAAAAATTATTGCTAATTGCTAAAAAATCCTTATATTTCTTTTGATAAAGTTAATATGAGAACGAAATGCACCGGCTCGTATACATATATCTCTCTCTTTATATATATATATATATATATATATACATGAAATTTTAGTTATGACGAGGAAAACATAATAACGGTGCCTTCACGAAACTTCGAAGTCGGAATGACGTCTATACATTTATCCTATTAAATATCTATCTGTATCTCAATATCAAGCAGTTTACGACAAAAAAACCGCTTGCGAAAATATCATTTTATCAGTAAACCACTGAAAAGCATCAAACAATCTTGGCACTAAGCATTATCACAACTCAACATGTTAAATGTTCTCATCCCAGTCATGAATCATTTTCTTCAATTACGTTAAAACTCATCAGTAAATATTAGGTTTTGAGGAACGACTTCCTTGTCAGGCCGAGAAACTTTCTGCCCTTATATATTTACGCGCGTCTGTGTGTATGTCTAAGTGATTCATGGCAATAATGAAGATATATTTGAAGCAAAAGCACAACAGTTTTTTGTTAACCATGAAATAACAGCACTGAGCATAGATTCCCCGAACAAATTTCAAACTTCTGCCTAGGCTCAATTCACGGCATCGTAATAACTTTTACATTGCATAACTGTTTGGAAAGTTGGCGCTCTCGGGCCATATAAATTCCTCCCGCTTAGGCGTATTTTCAACAACCATGTTCCATACAAATGCCCATGTTACTGGAATTTCAGTAACTGCATTTGGCATGTAATAATGCTGGTGGGACTATTTCCACAAAGATCCAACTGAGAAAAACAACAGACAGAAATATAATTTCTTCAGTTATATGTTCGTATATTTGATAAAAATTTGATCATTTGAAACTCAATTTATTAATAAGTAAAACATTTTTTCAGTTTACATCTGTAAAGTAGGTAAAAAAACATGCAAGGTAATTTATAAAAAATATATCAAATATGTAAAAAGTAGATAATAAATTTGTGGTGTACGATATTTTTTGTGGTTGAAATCTTTAAAGACTGGCGCAGTAATTCCAAATCTCGCCATGACAAAAATAAAAAAAAAGATAAAACTGAGTACACAAAGTGACGTAACATCAATAAAAGGGAATAGCAAAGAATTCTTCCGTTTTGCGTCAGCACGCCTTTTCTTAATCTTTCACTCACTTGCTGAGTCTCCCGCGAAAACGATCAGAGATAAAGCCAGGTGCTTTGCTGCAGTTTTTTTAACGTTAACGTCCGTCATTGGTGATACTTTGACCCCACTCAGTCTTCAAAAGACCGGACTTAAAACGATTATCTGTGAACTTAGCAATCGCTTTGCAAAGACTTCATAAAATCTCACCAACACAAGATAAAACACATCAACAGTAAAAAAAGTTTTCTTTCTCCTTCGAAATTGCTTCTTGGCTTTAAAGCCAAGAAACACTTTGGCGTGTTTTTAAAACTTTCTTTGCAAGAAAAAATAATCTTTTTCATTCTCCTCTATTTTACTCCCTCGTTTCGCGTTCTTTTACAAATATATATTTTACCTGACATACAACACTTTGCTGGCATTACCTTCTACATAAATTCTATTCTTATTTGATATTTTCTTTTACATTTTCATTTCTATTTTACCACACGTTATTCTTTTGCTTTTTCTTTTATTTAATCAATTTTCATTTTTATTATTAATTTTTCACCTACAATTTGTTATTTCTCCTATTTAATTTGTCTCATCTGCCTTTCTTTCTTGGTTTGTTTATTTCTATTCTTCGTTCTTTATTTCTTTCTTACTTTTTTTCTCTCATTAACCTCAACTCTTTTTTCTCTCGTTTTGCAACCATTCTCGTATCTCTTTTCTTTCCTCGGCAATATTGCAATTTTTCTTTCGTTAAATTGCTTGGTACGCAATATATTTATCTTTTCTTTTCTATTTGGACTCGCCTCTCTTCTCTTTTATTCATAGATTTACGTCATTTATCTTTATTTTTCTTTCTTCTATTTCTTTAAAAACCTTCATATTTTTGAGTTCATTTTCTTTTTTATAAAATACTTTGTTCAATATATTTTGCTGAAACATTCCCGTGCTTAAATAGACGCCTTTTCCAAGACACATAGAGAGATGTTGGATTTGCTGGCGTTTGAAAGTCAGTTAATTCCCGTGTGTGAACTTGAGTTATTCCGATTTTATCTTTTTTTTTTTAGACATACCCAAACTTGGTTTCTGGATGACTGCCGTGCATCGACAGATTCTACCGTATTTAGTTGTGGGTTTTCTACAAATTGTTTTTCTATATTTTCTTGTATTTTTCTTGCTACACTTCTTTTACTTATCCCCCTCACCGTCCTCTCCGTCTTCTAGTTTTTGTTGTTCATATTTCTCTTTATCTTCTTAACTTTTTTGATTGTTTTATATTTTGTTGTTCGTCTATTTTGTCTTAGTTGTTATTGTTCTTATAAATTTTGTTTTTGTTTCGTTGCTGTTGTCGATATTTATTTTTCCTTATTCCGTTTCTAATTCTTGTTCTTGTTTTGAGCTGTTTCTTTCTTTGCTATTATGGTCGTCGTTGTTGTCATTTAATGTTATTCATCTTTTTTCCTTCATCTTCTTTTAATTCCGCTTGATCTTCATACTTGTCTTCATTTTTCGATTGTTCTTAACTTAATCTATGCTCGTACTGCTATTACTATTTTTGTATGTTAGTTCTTGTTTCAGCGGGTCGGGTTGTTGTGGATGTTCCTTTTTTTCCTTTTTTAGGGGGGTCTTCTTTCTCTTCTTACGCAACTATGATAATGTAATTACTTCAGTCCCTTTCTCACACACATATGTATATAAAATAATTTCTGTTGGTTTTCATACACCAAATTCCAACAGTCTGTCTCTTTTACTATCACTATATATATATATATATATATATATATATATATAATTATTAAACTAATCATTGGTTAGAGTCAAATTAGACCAGAAACAGTTGTATTAAAAAGTGCTCAATAAGCATTTAAAGAAAAATAAAAGATAAAGATTTAATATGCAGTGCTTGTAAATATAAAAATTAGAAAGATCAAGCAATTTTGCTACAAAACATTCTAACGTAAGTTAAAGTATATTGGATAAAGCCAGCTCTAGTGATGTTTTTAGATTGTACCAAGAAGAAATATTGACTATAATAACATTTCCAGAACAAAAGAAATAAATGTGTAAATGAAAGGTCTGAAGTCATGTCCTGATATATACACATTCATTAGAGAATACATTTTAGGTTCGTCCAAACCTGGATGAAAGTATGTATAATCTAATTACCTCCACTCCAATACTGTTTCACTACTCATCTCTTACTCTTGCACTTATTTTAAATTTTCTGTTGTGAGTTCAAAAATAAACCGTTAGGAAATCGATTTGTTTATAACACTTCACGATACCGAAAAGTTGAAAACATCGTAGCATAATTTTTCTAATTTAACCCTGATTTCTTCATCTCTATAGAAGCTTATGATTCTGCAGAGGCCTGTGATTTGGTCAGACTTTTTTGCTATAGAATATTAGGAACATCATCGATTCATGTAATACCTTACTTTACTGAAACGACAGATTGATAATCCTCCGTAAATCTTGTCCACAAAAAACGGATAAACTCAGAAAGGATCCAATCAAAATTTTCAAAAAACATTTTCTTAATATTACCACCATCATTAATGCTAAAGTCGTTACCTTCGATTTGAGCAACAGTCTGTAGACACCCTACACTAAGGACTCACATAAGCATAAATACATCAATAGGAATTCAAATCACCCTTATAGAATCACCAACAACATACACAAATCCATCCAATTTCGTTTAAATACCAACTAGCAATAAAGATAGTTTTGACAATTCTATTATAAAATACATTATTTTGCCCACCTGCATAACATCAGTCAGCCTAAAACCAACAATAATGACTGTTCAAAAATAATTTCAACTGTCGAAAAAATTAAAACCTGCCAATTGAATAGCCAATGTATGGCCGAAAGTATTGCTTATAGAGCTCGAATTCACTCGAAGATGATGATAAATTTTACTTTGAAAACACTTCTATCAGGTGGAATATGAGATTTAATACTACATGTTGTATACAGTTTATTCATATATTATTCGAAATTAAAAAGCAATATCAAGAACCCAATTATTACATATAATATCGTCGCTAAATTCAAATCTTACAACAGAAAAGGAGACATATGTAACTTATGCATTATAGAAAATTTTGTCATCTTAAACCATATAAATAACTATAATCTCTTTAACAAAAAAGTAACGGCCACATACTGCCACAAAAAATACTTAAATTCTTAGACCCCGATTGATGTAGATTCCTCTATACGTTTACTTTATCTTTTTTTTCTCACTCACTTAATTTCTCTCTTTCTCTCTTTCCTGCGCAAATATTACAATTAATAATTATGAATTACACCCCTTTAGCTACTTCTTTCTGTGTTTAAAAATTTTGTAATTTAAATTTAAAATTGTAATTTAAATTTTAAATTGAAATTTAAAATTTAAAATTTAAATTTTATCATATTATCTACATGCAATCTTAAAATATTTAGATGTTTACATTTTATGAATTACGCCCCTGAGTTTACTTCTTCTTGCATTTTACTATTTTTAATTTTTAATTTAAATTTAAATTTTAAATTTAGATGTAATTTTTTGATCTATATTTAATCATAGAATATTTAATTTTTACTCTTGTTATTAAAAAAAAGCAATAACCTATTTTTATATGAATTAACTCATATGTACATTGAGTGAACTTAAATTAAAATCTATTAAACGATCAGTTTGAAATTTGCACCTGAGGATTGCATACCGCATGAAACTCTGACTCGGCCCATCGACGTAGAACAATATATATATATAAGAATAAATACTGAGTTCAACTATGAGTGGCGAATGTTTTTTTCGCACTTAACGCATTCTTGTATCTATGAAGAGCGTAAGAAACCATAAAACAGACAGTCGCCATTCGATGGTGATGATGATGTTAAATTTTACATTAGTATCATTTGTAACAGGTAAGAGACGCGGCTTAACCACCAAATGTTGTCTTTACACAAAATTAAATATAACAAATGCATTGTTTATACATATTAGAAATTAAAAACAGTTACAAAAACCCAATTATTTCTGTAAATCTTTAGACCCTGATTGGTATAGATTCTTCTATACGTTTGACCCCTTCTTTCTCTCTTTCTTGTTCACTCCCTTATTTTCCCCCTTTATTTCATGTCCACTTTTATATTTATACTATCTCTGATATTGAGACATATAGGCAGCATATTTGATGCATGTTTCATTAAATAATATAGACGTATTGTCTACATAATTTTACAGTAATCCGTTATAGTTCTCTAATTATCTTGTTGTTAAGTTTAAATTCATCAGGGAAAGTGCTGTAGTTCTTGTTAAACGACATACTTTCTATCTTCTCCATGATAATTCTTAAAGGTCTTCTTTGAAGACAAACTTGATGTAACTGTAATCGTTATGATGGTGTTTTTTGTTATAATTATTTAAAAATTGTTTTGTTTACAATGTTTTGTAAACAAGCATTCCCAATGTAAGATGGCTAACCAGAGATTGTAAATTGCAAAATCCTGTTAAATGTTAAGCAAATGAAATACTTCTTAAAATATTGCTACAATACTCGTGTTTTTTACGCTTCATTCATTAAAGAATTTCAACATAACATCAAGAAGATAATTAGAGAAATGGAACGTATTATTGTAAAAATGAATAGACATAATATGCCCCTAGTATTTAATTACATATATATATATATATATATATATATATATATATATAATTGGAGTAGATAGACTAAATCTTTTCACTATTACGTAGCCCCCTGCACACCAGTGGCGTTACCGCCTTGCTCGGGGTGATACGATTAATATATATATATATATTAATTTTGAAAATTTTAATTTCAGGTTTTTCACCAAGAAAATCGGATAAATTATTTGATTTAACAAATTAAATAATGATTCAGATAATTTCAGGTTATATCAAATTAAAATTTTACCAATTATATATTTACAATTTAGTAGAATTCTCAAACAAATTTATTCGCTAATTCTCTTTCACAAATCTCCATAAATATATAAATTGGTCTTAGTGCCATATCTGCGTTAAAGCAGCTCAATTTTAACCTTCCATCATTGATAGTATTGACAGTCATTACCCAGTAGTGCGGGAGATTATTTATTTATATTTCAATTTTTGTACATATGTATATCTAGGGCCAAAATGTATAACAAGTTGTTAATCTAATCCATAAACCTTGCTATAAATAATAACAAATAAATAAACCGAGCTCTTAACCTAGCTACAAACTAATTATTCTCAATACCTAACTCAAACTTTAAGCCTATCCATAAACTCTACCGAATATTTAAACCCTACCTTTAACCTTACCCACAAAATATGCCCAATAACTAAGGCTCATGTATTTGTGATTTTTCCCAAATCCGTTGATCATAGATTAAGAAAATCCATTTTACTCATTTCGGTTCAATAGCGATGGCAAAATGGGTTTTATACTTGCTCATGCGTGTCTTTCAAAGATATGCCTACCAACGAATTTCTGAAAATAATTTATTTTTTTAGAAAAAGCATTTGGAACGGTGTTCTGTGTATAACGAGAATTAACTTCAACAAGCAGCAAGCAGTATGTTTGGCATTCTAAAATAGTCATGGACTGACACCAGAGAATGAGTGCATACACTTTATATTTGCTTGTCTGCCAAATAATCTTATAATGTAAATTGATATCTTTGTCATGTGTTTCAGTGTAATTAATATTACACGAATTTATTGTTTTCGTAACAAAGTTTAAACGGATGAGCTTTCCGATATTCCTCAAATAATACCAACTTTTTGTAATGTCTTTCACAAATCCACTATTTTACATTCTTCTGTAGCAACATTTTGAATAGCATATAAAACACATATTATCCCGCAACAATGGAGACACATACTTTATAAACTTTGTTTCACTCAATACATTGATCGACAGCCTCTCAATGTACCTTGTTAATGTTAAATGATTATGAATAAGGATACGTATAATATTGTAATAAATGAAGATAGCAGGAATTCATGAAAGTGAGAGAGGTAATTGCATGCGGTACACGGTTGCAAACACTGTCATCTCGCTGAAATCGAAAAAAAAAACCCATAACCATCGTTAGAAAAGACTAGGTGTCTATGGATGAGAGCAGATTCCTGCTGGAACACACTACGTGCCAGAATTATATGCAAATCGATTTTTCCGATATTTTTTATTAAAAATTAGTGGAACTTGGCACATTATATGGCAACACGTGTGCAGATCTAAAATTCTAAGCTAATTTGTGCAATAGTAAACAAATGGCAACCATTTTGATGACTTGCAGCCTGTTTTAGCGTGCCAACTTTATATGCAAGATGGGACGTAAAGGTGCTTTGAGTCAAGCTGAGAAGTCTAAAATTGTCCAAAGGGTTTGTAATAAGATACCTACCTTAGAAATAGCCAAAGAATTGGCCCGTGATCATCGTGCAATTAAAACGTTCGTTACTTACCCTGAACTTTGCAACAGACGTTCTGACAAAGGGAAAATTCATAATAAAGCACCTGTGTCGCATCGAGCCATGAGTAAGATCAAGAGAGAAGTCCACCATAACCCTCTTGAAACTAGCAAAAAGTTTTTGAAGACGCTGGTGTTCCTGATGTGCCCAAATCAACTCGATGTCGTGTCTTGAGGACGGTTGCAAAATGTGGAAAGCCAGTGGTTCGCTCTTTATTAAAGGATATCCACAAGGAAAAGAGGACGGAGCAGGCAAGAAATCACATGAAGGTAAATTTTCAAACTGTTTTCTTCACTGATGAGTGTCTAGCGACCCAGGATTGACCCGATGGGTGGAGGAAAGAAGGGTACTGTAATGAGAATCCAATTACCTACCGGATCAGGCATCAACAAGGAGGTGGTGGTGTGATGTTTTGGGCTGCAATCATTGGTAATGAGCTGGTAGGACCATTCAGAGTCACAGAGTGAAAATGACCGCCAAACTCTACATTGACTTCATTAAGGAACATCTCAAATCCTGGCACAAGAAGAAGAATTTGTCATTCCGGAAAAAGATGGTATTCGTGCATGATAATGCACCGTCTCATGCTGCAAGGATAACCACTGAATATTTGGAGAGTGTTTTTGCCAGACATGGGAAAATAATGCAATGGCTAGCCTGTTCTCCAGATTTAAATCCCATCAAAGATCTGCGGAGCATCTTGAAAAGGAAAATTTACTTCGGAGGCAATACACCTCCAAGGATGTCAGCACTTCACCATATTTGACACTTTAGCAATGATTTGCATATAACATTGGTACGCTGAAACAGGCTGCAAGTCACCAAAATGGCTGCTGTTTGTTTACTATTGCGCAGATTAGCTTAGAATTTTAGATCTGTGCATGTGTCAGTATTGTCATATAACGTGCCAAGTTTCACTAATTTTTATTAACAACTATCGGAGTTAGAACAGAAAATCGATTTGCATATAATTCTGGCACGGAGTGTACATGAGATAACTTTGGCTGCTTATTCATTACGTTATTGATAGTTGTGATGGGTTCCTCAGTATGAGCTGACGAACTACTTTCTCCTTGTGTGTCTGATATCCTTGTTCATCGCAAGTATAATAGTGGGCTCCACCACAATGACTTGTTTGTTGGTCACTCATATTGGGTTTGTGATTGACGAGAAAAAGTTTTCTGAACAAACCTGCAAGTTCTTACGGCAAATGACAAGACAGACTGCGCACTTTAAACTTGATTATCAACCAGTCAAGGAGAAGAATAATTCTAAATTAAAAAAACGGCGTTGGAAGTAGCGCAATCAGTTGCAATTTCAGCCATTTAGGTTGCGATATTATTGGCTAAAAGTGCAAAAGTGTTGGGACTACACTGGTAAGACACTATGATCAGAGTAAGAAAATAAAAACCAACAATTCCCCCTTAAAACAACAACATAAAAGACAATTCATAAAGTAAAGTTTCGAGAACATATGATGCAAAGGATTTCGCCTAAAGGCATTATGCAGCTTTGCTTGATCAGCAAATGTCCCTTGTGACTGATTCGGTATAAGCACGTCGCTTCTAACTACAGTTTCTCTTGTCTATAATGATAAAGGTTTGAATCTTTTTTTTTTAATAAGGTTTCTCAAATATTCAGGCAGATAGTCGAAAATAAACAGCTACATCGTCTAATAAATATTCGGAGCATCTACTTAAATATGAGCAGTCAGTAAAAAACATTTAATTTGAAAAAATAAATAGATATATAGATATGTAATATCTTTTTCAAAGACGGATTATCTTCTACACTAATAAACAAGGAAGAAAAGTAGAAGGAAAATTAAACAAACAAATCAATCCAGACACATACAAATACAAAAGTGGATAAAACAAAGAAATTATATTTGCTTATATATTCTCAAAAACTCACAGGCAAATCAATTTGACAGAAGATTATTTCTTACTGAATTCCTGATCGCCAAAACGCTACCATCTAATCTGTTCTCCAATTCATTACAACCAATCGATTAGGATCTTCACTTATCAAATTAGGCTTCAATGCCTACGAGTTTCGATTGCAACAGCTACGAATTATCAAGTGTAATTATATGTGGAATACCTTCGTTAAAAATTGCACCTACTTAGCATTTTCTAATTCTTTCCTCAAACTTAACAGCTAATGGCGTCTACTTGAAGTTTGAGGAGAAATTTAATTTTGGGAAAGCAAATGTGTTTTTGCACAAAACCTAACAAGACAGGAAATTTGTAGATTCAGAAAAATAATTTGATTACAAAGTTTAGTCAAGTGTAAAAAATACATTTTCAGAACAATTCTTTGAACAAGATTGGCTCAGCCAATTCAAACTAATCAATTTCTGAAGCAATTATTTTTTAAAATAACGTTTGAATAGATAAAATGTTTTTTCAGTTTAGGAGGATAGGCAGATCAGAAGAATAAAACTGAAAAATAATAAAAAACGCAGAAGAAAGAATTTTCGATGAAATTTAAATATAATAGTATAGTAATCGAAATATTTTAAAACAATAAAAAATCAACAACTTATATTCTCCTTACAAAATAATTTGTTGAGAATGACAATAGATTGAAAACTATATAATTTTAATAACCTGGATCGATAAGATACATAAATAGTAGAAGTAGTAGTAATTGGATTAAATCATCCCTCACCTATGAATCTTTCGAGAAAAGATTGTCTTCAAAATGAAAGACAAACCATAAAGGGAAATGCACGCGTTTTTTAACATGTCATGTTTAAAGTGAACGTAATCTAGGACGGGTTACGAAAACTATTTGTTTATTTCATGTTGGTCCCAATAACATTTTTTCGCAAGTGATGAATAAATATTTCACCTGTCTAATTATCAAATTAATTATATCCTACTAAAAAAACATGCAAACTATCTTGAACCATATTTATTTTAATTTTGCTAGTACTATAAACATTATATGATTATGCATGTTTCAATTGACATTATTGTGACTTTAACCAGAGAAATCAATGTCAACCAGCCTAGAAGAAGACAAAACATAAAAAGAATTTGCTTCATAACGGGAATGGAAACTTTATTTACTTTCCCCATTAGAAATAGTGAAAACAATTGCGAGCATGACCAACCACTTAGTTAAGAGAAAATTGTCATAATAAAGAAAGGATAAATTATCTATTTAAGAAAGTTACATTTCACATTGAGGTAAGAATTGATAGCTTAATAGGAAAAGTGAAATACAGTTTTGTTTCTAGATAGAAAAACATTTTCTCTAGTAGAAACTTTTGATTTCTAGGCAAGTTTACTTCATTTAATATATCAGCAAACAACCATAACACATATACCCACTAAATATAAAGTGTATAATATTAGAAATGATATTGAATTAAAGAATCAAGTAATTGCTTTTAAATCAGTTATTTTAATGAAATATTTTTCTACATTTTAACGAACGGTGTAAATTTAAACGCTTCACATTTTCTTTACATATTTCTGTGAATAAGTTGAAACGTGTTTATGTCCTTACGTAAAGATGCAAGGAACTCAATATCACTAAAGCAATAAAGCCAGCGCTATAGAAATAAACAATGAGAAGATCCATGGGCGTTTTTTCTTCTTTAGTTTACCTAACACAAGGCCAAAGTACTACTTATTCCTATACTTAACGCAAGACCAAAGGTTTACTCATTCCTTTACAACAATCTCACTGCGTGAGATTGTTATAAAGGAATGAGAATCATTAAGTCCATATTATGAGAATATATAGGATAGCTATTGATTGTCACTGCATTTTCAGATGTTAAGATTATAGTGGTTAAGGAAGCATTCTCTCTGGAGTCTATTCCACATGAAGAAATAGTCAGATTAAAATTTACTCTCAGAAAAACAAACTGAATAAAGATGATTTGTCACCGTGAACTTCGCAGAACAGGTGTTAACTATGAAGTTTTGAGATGGTGAATTTACGGAATGATATTAGTTATAACGCTTGCCAAAAAATAGCATGGAAGTGTAAGAGGCAAGCAACGTTTAGTCTGTGGGATAATAATCGCAGTGTCAAAAATAATTCGTTATTAACAAGTCAGTTTAAGCTCTTGTAAAATATGTCTAAGATGGCTAGTGAGGACTGGGCAGCACGAACACTGAAGAAGTCTCTGAATCTGATGAGGATGATAGTTTACAATAACGGATGAGCTCGATTCATTGCGAAGATATATTGATGATGAAACCTATAGACCAAAACATTAAATAAGGATAAATCTTGGGGTCAAATAAACCGGAAAGACGTCCCTGTTAGTGCTTTTTTGCTCTGTTAAATTTTCCAGCTTGCTTAAAGACGGTTTAAATGAAACATATTTCTTAATGTGGGATGGTGTTTTCTTTTCTTTTTTTTCTTTTTTAAGAAATGTCCGCCTTGATTTTTGCTGATAAATTGTGAATTTTATCGTTGGACTCATTTGTATAAAATGATGCACAGTAATACTGGAGTCAATATTGACACTTTGATTTTGAAATAAGATTTGAATGCAGTGACTGACATTGGAAATGTAAGGATAGCGTTTTATTTAATTTTCTTTTTATAAAAAATGATGTTTTTTAAATTTCTGTTTGAATGATAACATTCAATATCTTCACTTCTTGTTATTAGGAATTCGTTCATTGATCAACTGATTGATTTGTTAATTTTAAGTTTTATCAACTTTTTGTTAGTTATTTAAAGCCGAAACACATTTTTGCATAGTAAGAATCCTTATTGTTTTCCATGTGAGTATTGCATTAATAACTGCTTAATAACAACGGTAATATTTCTCAATAGAAGTCATAAGATTTAAACCATAGCTGGGTAGATGTAATGGATTCATACCTTTCTCAAGGGTATCTGATCGTAAATAAATATAACAAAATTGACCTGAATTAGAACTCGGCTCTGTGATTTTTCACTCTCAGCCGCTACGTACTCATTACCTCGCATCCATTTTTTAACTGGGAATTGTATTTTTGTATTTCTTTCTACATTTAATATTTTACAAATTCGGTCATTATTCGAGTAAATATCCTCAAATGTTCAGCGTTCATACAATCTTTATTCTGGTACCCACATTTTGCCCTTTTAGATTTGTTGCAGCTGTAGTTGATTATTACTACAAAGAATGGACGGTTTGCCTTGGGTAAATGCCGGGTGTGAATAAATAAAAAAATATTAAATAGATAAATTCTTTGCTATTTAGAAACCTGAAAAATTGACCAGTCTGATTCATTTTGTAAACATAAGAAGAGAGTTTTAACTTACCTACCACTAATCATTGAAGTATCTCGCTGGTTCACCTATCTGTACAAAATTAAATATAGCCTCATAAAACATATACAACAGACATTAACCCTCTAGGGCCATTCGTATCATATTTGATACAGTATTTCCCTATAAGGAAACATTTGGTATTTCCCTATAAGGAAACATTTGGTATTCATTGACTGAGCAGTCAGTACTGCTTTCATTTGAAATTTATAAAATATTTCTCTTAAAAAATTTTTCAGGAAAATATTTCTTTCAAGGCTTGTTTTCATACTGTATCAAATATGATACGAATGGCCCTAGAGGGTTAAAACACACTATTTATTTATTTATTTATTTATTTATTGCATGCTGTGCCTTAGTATAAGGGGTTGAAAATTATGTCAACTCACTTACTCCCCGATCAACTTATGCTCCTTCATTTCTGATCTAAAGAAAAGTTCTACTGCCTCCCTTCCTCAAAAACAACCACATTTAGTAACCCTCTACTTTGAGTGGTTCTTGGAAATTGCATATGAATGAAAAGTAATAAAAAATTAAGTATATTAGTATACAAGAACATGAGCATTAAGCATTCGAAATAAAGTTTGGAATGTTTAATACAATTAAGTATTTCAAAGTTTATAGCATTTCTGGATTAATTTTTTAATTAAATCTGTCTTTCTTATCAAATCGCGAAATCTTGAATGGCCACACTTCTAGATCATTTTGTATTAATACCGGTGTTCCCAGAACTTCATGATTCGACCTTGCGTTCTTCCTAATTGTTATAAACAATCTTCGTGATATAATCAGTTCTTAATTAAATATCTATGGTTATGATGCTACCCTTTCCTTAAGGCACTTATCGAGTCGATAATGTCAAACTAGCAGCTGATTTAAAAATAGCCTGCAATCTGTTGCTATGTCTAGAAACGATTTTTTCTTTTTTTTATTCCTCCAAAACAAAACTGTTTTCTTTTAATCGTCTGAGAAAACCTTTCTTTACCTTCCATCGGCATAGCTGATGTTAACCTAAGAGAGTGACACAATGCGCCTCGTCGGAGTAACGTTTTTACTGGACTGGAAAGATTAGATTATATCATTTGCTAGGTTTGCTTCTAGGAAGGTTGGTTAATTTTCATGCAGGACAATATTTATGTCCAGAATCTTACATATTTATAAATTTACTATTCATCCTTGCTTTGAATATTTAAGCCATATCTAGTCTAGTGTTTCTGCTATATAGTTAAATACTCTTTATAAATTAAAAAAAAGTGTCTCTAGGATTTTTGGTCATAAAATAGCATCTTGTCCTTAGCCACTTTCCCACTGCCAGAATGTAGCTTTCCTGTGCCTTTTCTATAATGCGTTCATGGTAATTGTTCTAATGAACTTTTTCTTATAGCACCTAGATTTTACAAATTTAAGAACAGTTTCAGGTTAGTAGAAAGTTCTCATCATTTTGCACTTGATATGAATAAATATAACCCTAAGTTCTATTCACTTCTCGCTTGTGAAATTCTCTTCCGTCCTCTTTCTACTAAATCAAATAAAATGTAAATGTAGTGTCAATTGTTATCTCCCGTTTCTTAATTTCTGTTCTTTTATTGTTCGCTTTCCTTAATAGTGTTTTATTTCTTATATTCTCTAACACTTAGTAAGCCATTATATCTTAGTGACTTTATCGTCTTCCTTGGTGTGAAATGATAAAAAAACTGGTTTTCTCGTTTTGAGATAAGAATGCGGCTAATAAATTTCAAAGATTTCTGTATATTTTTTACTCAAAAACAATTCCTGTTTTATACTTTCTAAAGTACTTTTCTTTTAGAATTGTTGTAATTTGGATGATTTTTCTGGAACATTTTATCGATAGAAACACTGTTAACACTGCATATTTTAAAAACTGTATTTCCTTTCTTTATCGTTTGATTTAATATCTTCTGTCTCATTTTATCTGAGGCTTTTATGCTTTTGTTAAAATGTAACTCTTTTGTCTGCAATCGGTCAGTTATATTACCTTGTTTTATAATGTTATCATCATGAAATCTAAATAAAAACTTTCGTTGTCTGACCTGAGAATCGGACCAATATTTTAGCAAACCATTTATTCCCATTTATTATTGTTTGTCCATCAATCCAATCTTCAGATCAAACATCCGACCTATTTTAAACTGACTGATATTTCATCAATGCATTTTACTTACGTAAATACAAGTGCTAGCGTCCAGACTTCTATTAATATGATTAAAAAATTACTTAGTATTTGTTTTTATCAACCCATTTTCAACGACAGAACAAGTGTGAAATATGTGCATCGAAACAGCATTTTGCGCAGGTGTTATAACATGATCTTCCCACAACCCTGTTATATCCCTAATAATCAAAGAAAATATTTTATCCGATATGATTTAGGAAATACGGAACGATGAAGATCGGAATATAAAATTTTAATTACAATCTTTTATTTTATTCCTTTTTATTTACCACTTATTGTTTATAAATGCTTTGAGAGATTCTATTTCTATGTTTTATTCAGTCAAAAGCTACAACCGCTTGTCATAGAGCAAACTTTTTTTCCTGTGTGACGGCTTTATTTTCAATCAGTTTATTCTTTCTTCTGCGATGTTTTCAGTAATTCTTTTAAACAAACGTAAAAAATGTATTGTGCTTTTCTGTTTGTCTAGCGTCAAAATAAAGACAAACATACTCCTCGTAAGTTGATGAGGCACCGACTCGACCCGATAAAACAAAAACTCCGACAACGAGCAGGACGATAAGCTTGCAAATAAATGTTGGGTATCAGAATGTAAGCAAGTTAGTTTAATGACAATGCTGAAACAGAGCTCGGGGCTCATGTACGTTTTCACTATTAGACACACATAACTAAGCATAGCGGAAGGTACTGGCCCTTGGCGAATGTCGATACAAATGAATGGGCCTAAAAATTTTCTTCCATGACTTCTCGAAAACATCTGTTTTCGCAATGCATATGATCGTGTTAACACGAAGATGGGAGTTATTTGCATTCATGGCACCCGTTCAGTCAGAAACCGTTGTTCCTCAAAGCAAAAAAGAACAAAAAGGTACAAATAACAACTTGTGCATACATTTTCTTGTATCTGTTACATATATATATATATGTATGTGTGTATGTGTGTGCCTCTGTGTGTGTGTGTGTGTGTGCGTGTGCTTGTGTGTGTGCCTGTGTGTGTGTGTATTTGTGTGTGTGTGTATTTGTGTGTGTGTGTACCAACCACCTGATAGCATGATAGTATACAAGTTCAAATATAAGTACAATAGAAAACTATTATTTGATTATTAGGTTTAATGGTAACGGAGAAAAATATAAAACGTGAATTTTAAAAATGATTCTTTTTTATCTATCTATCTATCTATCTATCTATCTATCTATCTATCTATCTATCTATCTATCTACATATATGCATATACGCTTGCATAAATATACGCAAACACACACCATCACACTCATATATATGTATTTATATATAGTAATATTTTAAATATTATTGGTATTTATAATAAAATATTTTTCATCGCTACACAAGAGTTGTCAAGTTTCGGCATGATCAATACTACCAAACTAAGCAATTTACCTGATGCGATATTATTGATAGTACCGAATAATGACAGCTCGTGTGTAGCGGTGAGGAATGTTTTTTATAAATAGCAGTAATGATAAAATTATAACTATATATATATATTGCTCTACTACGTATCGATCACGTTTAAAAATTAAATGCTACGAAATTTGTATTGTTCTTCCATTAGTTCTATTAAGTTCTATATATATATATAAATATGTGTGTGTGTGTGTGTCTGTGTCTGTGTGTGTCTGTGTGTATGTGTGTATGTGGAAAGCCCTAATCCAAAGTCATTTCAAGTTGGTGACCAGCTTTTTTTTTTTTTAAATCATTTCACCCCAAGCAAGGCATTCCACTTCCAATATTGTGCAGGGGGTTACATAAGGGAAAGTGATGAGAAAAAGTGGTTAGATATAGAAAATATCAGAAGGATGGTGATAGACGGGTAAGGATACCGAGGATGAGGGTTGGGTAGATGGGAAGTGTGCTTGAGAGAATGGATGCGAGTTAGTGTGTTAGGAGATGTCTATTGACCTTACATTTAAACTCCTGGAGATTGTAGCTGTCGGGGAAGCAAGTATGTAGAATGGAATTCCACAGGCGGGAAGTGCGAGAAAAAAAGATGTTGGAGTAGAAATTGCAGTTACATTTTATTGGTTTCACTGTAAAAGGGTGAGAGAGTGACTGCAGCCGGTCAGCCAAGTCGGTATAGATCACATTACAGACTCTCCGTTGTATTTTGTCAAGAACCCCGAGGAGAATAGCAGAGAAACCCGACTAGATGTGGCAGCAGTATTCAATACACGGGCGGATGGTAGATTTATATATGTGCAGGATAGATTCAGACGAGAAAAACTTCCGGGCCCTGCACAGAGAACCGACTTTCATGGCAGTGGATTTAGCAATGAATTTGATATAGTAATTTCACTTGAGGTCCGCTGAGAGTGTGAGACCAAGGAGACGTAGTGTTTTACTCTCTGGGAGGCAAGCCTGTTCCATGCTAATGGGAGGTAGGTGCGATTGTCTATGATGGTTAATTGATAGTAGCTTCGTTTTGGAAGCCTGAAAATTTACGAGCCATTTCTTACGCCAGTCCACTACGGATTGGAGGTCATTTTCAAGCTCGTCAGCGATGTTCGCTTTGTCGCCCACACCAGATTTTTGATCGAGGCGAGAGTAAACTGTGGTGTAATCGGCGTTCATGCCTACTTTGGATCTTATGGCATCGGGGAGCTCATTAATGTAGATCAGAAAGAGCGTAGGATCTAGGATAGAGCCTTGAGGGACACACGCGTTCGTATGGTAGTTCTGGGAGACATGTCCGTTTAATACCACCTTCAATGTGCGGTTAGAGAGGAAAGACGGCCAGCATGCCAGACTCTGTCGAAAGCTTTGGAGATATCCCATTAAACGCTTCGGGCTTCGCCATTCTTGTCGTAAGCCTGGTATATATACTCGGTGATGGTCGTTAGCATATCAGCAGTAGACCTGGTGAAGCGGAAACCATGCTGTTTGTCTGAGGAAAGCCTGTGGGCTGTGAGATGCTGAACCACCTCGGCGTTGATAATGGCTTCGAACACTTTGCGAAAGATCGAAAGAAGGCTGATAGGGGGTAATTTACGGGGTGAAGGGTTCTCCAGTATTCTTAAATATAGGAACTACAGAGGAAGACTTCCAACAGGCAGGAAAGCAGGAAGCAGATAGGCAGAAATTGTAGAGCTTTGAAAGAACAGAGGAGAGTTCAGGAGCACATTTCTTCAAGACAATGATTGGGATTCCGTCCCTTCCGCTCGCTTTGTGAGGGTCAAGTTTTGAGATTATGTTAGAGACCAGCGAGGGTGTATTGTGGACGTTATTCAGTTCAGCTTCAATTCTAGAACTTGATTCATTTATCTATTTAATTCTTTATTTATTCATTTATTTATCTATCCATTTATACACGTGGTCATGTGAAAAACCGTTAATCCCCCAAACATTTCAAACGGCTAACACTTGTTTTATTTTATTGATTTATTTTATTTATTTGATTTACTGATTTACTTACTGACTTACTTATTTAAAAACAACATCTTGACCCTCAGAAGGAAAAGGAATTCGATACGTAAAGCCACAAGTTTATTCGTCTGAAGAGAGTCAACCTTAGACTCGAAACACGTGTAGCGTCACAAATACCATTATGGATATTAATATAACATAACATGTATAATAACAACAACAACAATAAATATACACTTTAAACAAAAAGTCTCATACCTTTTATTTTATACCAAATTCTCTCCTTGGAACAACACTATTTCTGTTTCTAATATATATATATATATATATATATATGTGTGTGTGTGTGTGTGTGTGTGTGTAAATGACATGAAAATAGACAAAGGAAACATGAAACGGAAAAGTGAATGTTTATTTCTCGATGGAAAGGCTCCATTTTCAGAGCTTTCAAGGTAGATAGGTAAATTATAGTTTATATATACAGTGATGAACCAAGATTAAGAAGGCAAGAAAGCCGTTTAAAAAGCCCAAACTGTAAACAATCAATTAGAAAGATATTTTTATAGAAATATTGTAGTTATGTTTTAAGTTGTAATACTAATATATATATATATATATATATATATATATATATATAATCAGATTCAACTGAAGACCATTTAATATTTGTAGGCCTCAACTTTTACATGAAGAACAGAAAAACATTGACAATATTTTCAAAGACTCCAACACCAAAAGTGTTGCTGTATTCAATGCAAAACAAAACATTCGTTGCAAAACAACATGCTAAAACTTTAAGGAGGAAATTATTCATTTTTCAATGACTGCAGGAAAGAATATATTGGAGAGACCTCAAGAAGTTTGTATGCTACCACCTTCTTCAAGGTGACTGGAATTTGAACCAAATCCTTTATTTCAATCAATGGCTAGACTGGGGTACCAGTAATACTGAGTGTTAGAGAAAGCCAATTACAAACACAAAGATTGTAATATGAGATTCGTTAAAAATTGTTACTATGTCATTAGGTTTATAAGAGGTGGCCGTTCTAATAAAACGAGAACAATCAGCCATATTGATCGAAACAATTTAAATACCTCCTCTTATATATATATATATATATATATATATATTTGTGTTCATACGTACATATATTATTATTATTATATATCTGCTAAATTGAGTTTTGTGCAAATCGGAACACGGAAAGTTGCCGATTTGGACATTATTGTATTAATATTATCATCAGCTATTATATTTAGGCTTTGTTGACCTTCGCTAACTTTATATATTAAGCTATTAGTTTATTTGAAACTTTACCATATATATATATATATATATATATATATATATATACGTATCAGGGAATTTAAATACACAAACGTATCAGGGAATTGAAAATGTCAGAAAATGTCAGGTGCCTAATTTGTAAACATTTGGTAAACGACACAATATTCTCTGTAGCCAACACCAAAATCAAATTGTATCCACCACGCCTCACTTGTGACAGCGAAAACATTATATACTTCCTCTTCTGTTCAATATGCTCCAATAGTGGATATATTGGCGAATCCGGTAATAGCTTTAGTTTTCGCTTCAATAATCAAAAACTTAATATACGCCAAAATAATCAATATTCCCTAGTAGAAGCACATTTCAATCAACCGGGTCACACCTTAGAAAATTGCAAATGTTTACTAATAGACTCCAATTTTAGTTCTACATACACACGCAGAAAGAAATAAAAATTAAATACACACAAGCTAGGGTTAAATAGGGACTTAGGTGCTTTGAATCTTTACAAATACTTCAATAACTAAATATTTTTAGATACATTTGAAAATAGTTTTTAACTTTTTTAGCTACATTTAAAAATTTTTTATCTAAAACAAATTTACAAGCATTATTAAAGATAGGTTTACGTTTACAAACATAATTTAAAAAAAATCTGTCGCTTTCAAAGTTACTTGATGTAAAAACAAAAACTCTCTCCACAAACGCGTCACGTGATGTAAACAAACTTCACTGACGCTCTCGCGAAATCTCGCGAAATACGTTACTAATTCAAATTTTAAAATCATTTGTTTCTGATGAAGGACCGAGGGCGGTCTGAAATATAAAATATAATAGTAGAAATAAAAAAATACTGTCAAAAATACACATTTTTAAACTCAAAACGTTTTAATATTCTTTCTTATACATATTAAGACAGTATACGTGGATCATCACTATGCTCTCTCTCTCTCTCTCTCTCTCTCTCTCTCTTACGACAAGTGCAATAATGTTTGGATTCAAACACTTGATTGTTTGCTCATAAGGCATATTTCTTTCTTTTTTTTGCAGTAATGTCGTTCTTGTTCGAAATTTTATCTGGATTAGAGTTGTAGGATTAACATAAATGTTTTTATTTTGCTTGACTCACATATATATGTGCGCGCGCACGCGCGCGTGTGTGTATGTGTGTTGGTGTTTATGTGTGCATATATATGTGCATATATTTTTTAAGTTAAGGTAAACTTTTGAAAATAATAAACGCGCTAATTAAAATATAAAATCTTCATTGGTGTATTCTCTTCTCCCCTTTTTAATAAGTGTCCTGCAGTGTTATGAAAAAAATTTTTTCTGTAATCTGGAGAAGATGCCATTCGGAAATCCGGAGTGAAAGCCATTTTGACAGATAAAGAGATTTTTTTTCTCTTTTCATTCTGTAGCCTGAAATTGACGTCCATTCAGGCTTGACCAGCTATTTTCGTTGGACAGAATACAAGCATTGTCACGCACTTGGCCAAAAAATCTTTTAGAAGAGTTGTCGCAGATGTGCATTGGTGCAGCGTGCAAGTTTTATTTGTCCATGCCACTGAATTCATTGTTCCTCATGCTAGTAAAAGAACTGTCTCACTATATCTGCCTAGGGATATTCTGACGCCTGATGCCATTGTGTACATTTACAATAGTAGGATTATGCCAAAAATGAATTATTGCTGCCAAATTTGAGATAGAACTTCTCTTTCCTGTCATAACCTGACAGTGTTTAAAATCGTTCATATAGAGATGGTGTTTTCTGGAACATCCTAATTCCAACTTTTTCAAGTCAGAGGTTATTTTCATCTATCCCTCATATCCTCAATCATTATTTTTTACTACCTCCAACTTCATTCATATTGCCTCATTCATCATAATCATTATAGCAGTAATAATATACTTTGAGTGGCTGATTGGACATTAGAATGAATATTTATTTCCATCTTTATAGCTTGTCATCTACAAACGTTACCGGTCGATACTCTATCGGTATTTACATCGCAAATGTTCAGATGAGCTCTATTCTTTAATTCTTTACTTTATAAGGAAGATTATACTATTCAACCAGAGTTGAATTCCCCATATTTCCTTATCGTTCCAAATGTAAGACAGAGGTTTAATTCAGAAAATCTTTCGTAAGTACTGACTCTTTGTAAAACATTTCAGGGAGGGTGCTTTTTTGAAAACTTTAATATTGGTTGTTTCAAGCTAAAGATCAATCATTTTCTTATTTTTCTTATTTTCATAATCTTTATTTTTTTCAATATTCTCTTCTATTCATACCACACACGTCATCGTACATTATCACTTCAACGCTAAACCTTTAAGCTAATCGAGTCTTTAACATTGTACTGGGTGATATTTCATATAAAGAGATAAAGATATATATTTAGTTTGTGATCAATTAGCTAAACACTTGTTCTTTAGCTCAGCAAAGATGATCAACTTCACCTTCACGTTTGTACATGGCCGATGTACTTTCTTGGTCACCGTGACATTACATACAACGCAAACAATACTCCGGATAGTCAGATTAAAAAAAGAAAATCTTACGTGAGTTTTTTTAACTCAATTTCTTTTTTAACTAATTTTATATTTTCTTATATAATTTCACACAAACAATGTCTAGCATGGTCGACCTTGGGGTAGGAGGAATAACACGAAAACAATATACAAACGATCACTTTCTTATAATTACTTCAAAGCATTTTATGTACCGAACAAAATCTTTGGTTCCATCTCAGACGATCTACCCTCACACACACAAAGACACACACACACACGCATACACACGCACACATATGAATATATACATAATAAAATATATTTTTTATTACAAATTATTATTAGTATAAACATTATAATTAGTGTTGTAATTATACCTGAAAAACGGTATTCCTAATGAACAATGGGATCACAGGTTCGATTTCTGTATGGAAATACATTTCAGATGTCAGATAATGAGTAAAAGAAGGATGAGAATACAGGTGTGAAGAGGGCTACATGAGAGTAGAGTGAAAAGAAGAAAATGATAAAAGAGTTGTCAAGGAAAAGATGTGACTCAACGAGATAAGATACGGCAATTGACTTTGCATTTAAATTCTTGGAGATTGTAGCTGTTAGGGAAGCAAGTACACAGAAGGGTATTCTACAAATGGGAAGTGCGAGCAAATAAGCTGAGGAATAGAAGTTGCGGTTATATTTCATCGGTTTCACTGCAAAAGGATGAGAGTTAGCCGCTAGTCTAGTAGCTCGACTAAATTCATGTAGTGGGGGCACCAGGAAGCTAAGTTCATCGGAGCAGAAACCGTAAAAGTATTTGTAGAAGAGAAAGAGGGAAGCCACATTACGTCGATGGAAAAGTGAGTGTCGCCCCAAGCAAGGCATTTTACTGTCACTGTTGAGCAGGTAGTTACATAGGAGGAACGTTATGAGAAAGAGTGACAGGATACAGAGGGTGCCAGGAAGAGGGTAAAAAAGGATGAGTATACTGATGAGAGTGGAGTTGACGAAGAAAGGAGCATGAGAGAGAGAATGCAAGTTAGTGAGATAGGAAATGACTATTGACTTTACATTTGAATTCATGAAGATTGTAACTGTTGGGAAAGCAAGTAAACGGAAGGGAATTCCACTGATGGGAAGTGCGAGAAAAGAAGTATTTGTAGAAAAGACACAGGGAAGCTACATTGTGCCGGTGGAAAAGTGACCGTATCCGAGCTGCTATGTCGGGATTGATCACATTCAAGGACATCTAGGTGGATAGCAGGGGCACTCGACCAGATATGGCAGCAGTATTCAATGCACGGGTGGATGATAGATGTGCAGGAATGTTTCAGACGGGAAAAATATTCCGGGCCCTGCACAGAGAACTGGCCTTCTTAGCAGCGGATCTAGCTATGAATTCTATATAGTCATTCTATTTGAGGTCCGTTATGAGAGTTAACCCGAGGAGGCGCAGTGTTTTATTTTCAGAGAGACTAGCCTGATCAATACTAATTGGTGTATGAGCGATTGTCTGTGGTGGTTAATAGATAGCAGCTTCGTTTAGGAAGCATTAAAATTCACGAGCCATTTTTTACCCCTGTCCACCACGAATTGGAGGTCCTTTTCAAGCTCTGCCACGAAATTTGCTTTCTCAGCATCGGTAGATTTTTGATCGAGGCGAGAGTAAACAGTAGTGTCAGGATCTTATTACATCAGGGAGATCGTTAATGTAGATAAGGAAAAGCGTAGGACCTAGAATAGAGTCTTGAGGGAAATCTACGTTCATGTGATAGTATTGGGAGGCATGTCCGTTCAATACTTCCTTCATTGTGCAAATTGAAAGGAATGCCTGGATTAGGTCAAACAATTGTCCATTTATACCGTAGCCCAGCAGCTAATATAGAAGGCCAGCAAGCCAAACTCTGTCAAACGCTTTGGAGATATCAGTTCGGGCTTCGCTGTTCTTCTCGAGAGCTTGGTGTATATACTCAGTGATGGTCGTGAGCATATCAGCACTAGACCTGGCGAGGTGGAAAACATACTTTTTGTCAGAGAAGAGTCTGTGGGTTGTGAGATGTTGTACCAGCTTGGCATTAATGATGGCTCCAAATATTTTGCCAAAGATCCGTAGGAGGCTTATAGGGCGATAATTATCGGGGTCAGAGTTTTCTCCGGTATTTTTATATATAGGAACCACAAAGAAGGATTTCCAGCAGGCAGGAAAGCAAGATATTTTATGATATATAATTACATATTATATCGAATTATAATCTATGTTTATTTTTCATAACTATAAAATATATCCTATATATATATATATATATATATATATATATATATGTGTGTGTGTGTGTGTGTGTGTGTGTGTGTGTGTGTGTGTGTGAATGACTAATATGTATATGTTATTTTCATATATATATATATATATATATATATATATATATATATATACATATATGCATACGTGAGTGTGTCAGTGGGTTTGTGCGTGTGTTTTTCATGTGAGTGTGCACATGCGTGCGTATTTAATATCCCTATGATCTAAGTGACTGTTTTATCCAGGCGGGATAGAAGTTAATACGTATTCGCTGATTGTTTCTGTCACACCCAATGTTGTTTTATGTTTATTTCAGTTTGACATATTATGTCGCAAGGAAAAAAGAACCAGACATATATGCGTTTTTATCAAATGTTTTAACTCAGATAAACCACTTCTTAAGCCGAAGCGTGCCTCTGTCAGTTTGGCCACGGAGCCTGACTCTTTCAAGTTATTTAATGGTTTAAAACACTTGGTCATGGTTTCTGTTATAAAGGCGAGATGACAATAGCTATGGTTTCTTATATGTGTTTACAGCTAGCATTATGGAACTATAATCTATAATATGGACATTGGCGTTGGTTGAAGGACCACTTGGTCTATCATCTTCGGGTCAAGAACACAATTAGGAACATCATGTGTCAGTCACGTTTCTTTCTCTACATTGCTTTCAGCTTAGCGAAATAAAATGTTGAAAAATGCTTTTTTCTTCCTCTGTTGTATTCTATCTTATTTTGGTTTTATAAGCTGTGATGTTCGCCTGAGAACAGAAATGTTTATAATGAGTCTGTCTCCATTTTTCTTTCATGGATAAGAACAACTTCCTACTGAGCTATGTAATATGTCTAAACGACGCCCTACACAGCAAGATAAAGATTAAGGCATCACGTGAAGCGCATTGCATAGGTGAGAAAATAGTCGACTTTGGTTTTTATAGAATTTCTGTAGAATACAACCTCGTGTGCAATATACGCTGCCCAGCGGGGTTGAGTGTCGACTTCTTCTTGTTATATGTAGGGTCTTACTTTTATTGAACAAGCCTCTGACTAAACATTTGGCTGCCAACGCTGTTTATTTATTGAATATATCTTAATTTCGGACATTGTCAAAATATTCTTGATTATTCTAAAGAAAGAAGACGGAAAATAAATCTGCTGTCTTTTCTGTTGTTTATTGTTTTAATATTTGATCTGGGGTCAAGAATTGCTTTCTGGGTTTCTAATTATAGCCCGTTTACTTTCCGTCTATGCCATCATAATGGAAATGTTCAGTTTTCGATTTCTATTTTGACATTTACCGCTATCATATTGACTGTTCTAACTTTTCCGCTGACATTAAATTGGTCAATGTATATCTACCTCTTACTAACGTCATCTCGTTTTTATCCTGATACCTAGTGTGTGGATGTACGCGGTGTAAAGCTGGGGGTTTTCACCAAGATATCTACAGAATACATTAATCAAGTAAATACTGATTTAACTTGAGTATAACTGATTACTACTGTCGGCTTTGGGTACCTCGACATTGTGTAATTGTTAGCAAGCTTGTTTTGCAAGAATATACTACAACTGACTAGCGAGTTCGATTCTCACCAGTTACCCCATACGTTCGGCCTTGTACCACATCTAATCTGTTCTTAATATTAGTGTTGGTTTATAAGACTTAACAGTAGTAGGTTTTTCTATAATTTCCCACGTTGACACACATACACGCGAATATATATACATTCTCTCTCTCTCTCTCTCTCTCTCTATATATATATATATATATATAAATTAAAAAAGGATTAATTCAATGATGTTGAATGACCATTTCGATATGAAGATCCCCACGGGGGATAACACATCACCTCAGCAACAGAAAAATCCTTTCAGAAACTGGAGAAAAATCAGTCTACTTTTCCTTTTTAAATAGATTTGCAAAGAAATTAAAAAAGAAAATAAAAAATAAAAATAAAAGAAAAAGATGAAACAAAATAAAATCAAATAAACAAGAAAAGAAAAATTGACATCGTCTGGGTTCACAAAAGAAGGAAAGGGAATTGTAACTAAAAATTAACAGACGGCTGTGTTGAATCGACGTAAGGTTAAGCAACACGGAAAAAAGGTGGGAGATAAGAGAGATAAAGGAAGGAAGGGAGGGAAAAGAAAAAAAAAGAAAAGAAAAGAAAAGAAAAGAAAAGAAAAGAAAAGAAAAAAATTATATATTACAGACGCTGGACATATTCAAAATCCTAACTTCCCAAAAACGTTGAAGTATTAGAAAAAGGCCTTTACTTAAAAAGGCATAATTATTTTTAAAGGGAATAAAAAGATATAGGATTTAAAATAAAATTATTTTTAAAAAAATAGGTCATTTGAATTAAACTAAATAAAGACATCGCTAGATTAAAAAAAAATCATTTACAATTATACATACATATAGAAGTACACACATACATACATACTTATACACACACAAATCTACGATTATGAATACATATATACATACATACACATACACACAGATACATTCAATTTCATACACACTTATATACGTATAAGCACATACATGCGCATACACACATATATATGTGTACACACCTATATACAAAAAATTCACACACACTATATATATGTGTACACACAAAGGCACACATATACATACACACACACAAATATATATACATATTACATATGCACCCACACACATACATATAAAAAAATATAAAAAGTTAATGAATATTATGAAAAAAGCATTTAAATAGCTAAAAAAATATGCACATCCACACACAAACATACACATATACATAAAAATTATAAAAAGAAAAATTAAAAATTAAAAATTTAAAAATTTAAAATTTTTAAAAATTTAAAAAATTTAAAAAATTAAGATTTAAAATTAAAAATTAAATTTTAAAATCCGCCCTATGACGGAACTTATTAATGAATTCCTTCCTAAGATTCAAAAGTAAGTTCTGATGAGGATACTTCAAAATCAGAATCTTCTTCAATAAAAATAGACGACACCTATCACGAAAATTTTTAGGGGTACAAGCTGAGCCTATTAATTTCCAGCTGATTATAGGGTCCTGCCCTTCCTCCTTCATTTCGCAGAATCTACGTGATAGTGCCGTCTGGAATCTTTGTTTAAGGTTCGAAAACGAGTACTTGTGATTGTAAAGTCACTGTTTGAAAGGGCCCGCGGACATGCCAATATAAGTCCGGTAATTGTCTTTGTTGTTAGATGGAGAAATACGGGCTTCATAAATTACATGGGTGGATTTACATTTGCCCTGCACCGGACAGCTATCCACAAAATTACAATTACATTCATCAGCAATTCCGGATTTAACGTCGGTATTATATATATATAAAGAGAGAAAATAGTTAGAGAGACATATCTTGAGTACCATAATTGCTTGTGTGGGTATTTTAATATTTGTTCTACTCGATAGTGAGTGTACCAGTATTAGTATCTTTACATTCATGCTTACAGCACCTGGTATTCCCAGGCTAACCAATCTCTTCGTTGTTTAACTTCATTAATCGTACTGGAAGTGGTGTTTCATCATGGTGTGGCAGTAAGCAAATCCTTACGTTAATCAATTTTGAAATACATTCATATAAAGGTAAGGTTTAGAATAAACATTCTTGTATTTCCGATTCTTGAAATAATGTTTCCTTATAAAAATATAGTCTATTTTAAAAAGGCAACGGTTTGAATACAAACCAAAACTAGATAATGAAATTGTTACAGTGATCCGTAATATAGTGATTGAATTATACAAGCCAACAGACAAAATCTAAAAATCAAACATTTTAAAAAATAATAAGTGATATGATCTGATTGACATGAGCTTCCGACAAAACTTAAAAATATAGAAACCTTGAAGTAGAAAATGCATTAAAAGTAGAATTTAAATTTCTATCACGATAATAATAGGAGAAGGAGAAATAATAAAAAAAAACACAAGTACATATCATAATCAAATCTTACATACAAAGTACTGTGTTCATTAACATCGTCCGCATAATGAGAAAAATACTTCTCTTAATGTCAACTGTCATTAAGTTTCGAAGCAAACGATTCGTTTACCTCAGGTGTTAGGAACATGACTTGTTTAAATGTTGTATCAAATTAGTAAAAAAGGATAAGAATAACCATTATTATTATTATTATTATTATTATTATTATTATTATTATTATTATTATTATTATGTTGTCATTTTTCATCATATTTCCATTTCTACTATGATCGCACTACCTACCAAGTCTGCGGGAAGACCTAAGGCAGGTCGTGGTGTGTTGTTATGGCTACATTTCATGTTTTTTCTATATCCTCTAACATCCCTAGCGTTACATAAAGAAAGTTTTTCTTAGGGTGTGGGCTGTACTTAAGAAGACGTTTTTTGTATATCTCTTAATCTGGGGTTTCCAGGGATTCTTTCAATGTGTTGTTTTGTTCCATGTTTTATCATTTCAAGTGCACCTACTATCACTGGCACAACTGTTGTTTTCAATTTCCACATTTTTTTTATTTCAATTTCCAGCTCTTTATATTTTGGCAGTTTTTCGAATTCCTTGTTTGCTATGTTGCAATCCGCTAGACAAGCCATATCAATTAATAGGCAAGTTTTTTCTTTCTGTTTTTGTACAATAATGTCCGGCCAATGTGCTTCAATTTTTCTGTCTGTGTAGATGGTGTAATCCCATAGAATGGTGACATCTTCTATTTCTGTAACTGGTGCTGGGTGATGTTCATAACAGTATTTGCTTACAGATTTTCCATAGTGTTTGCACATTGTCCAATGTAAATATTGCCCAACTCTATCGTGGCGATTTTTATATTCATTTGGGGCAAACACAGAACAGCCTGAGATTAGGTGGTCTATTGTTTCTTGGTGTTTATCACAAAACCTGTATTTTAGATCCATATCATTATGCATAATATTTGCCTGAAAGATTCTAGTGAAAAGACTTTGGTCTTGTGCTGCAAGAATAAAGCCTTCAGTTTCAGACTTTAATCCAGATGCACGTAACCATCGATGAGTATTAACTTTATCAACATTGGATTTATTGGCCATGCAGAGGTTTGTCATGTCAGCGTTGTTTCATCTGTTCAAGAGCTTTATCTTTGGCTTTCATTTTCATATTTTTTGCCGCAATAGTTGGTTCTTGATTTCTGTTTTGCTTTTTTCTACTAACTGTAAATCTTGTTTGTATTTACTGCCTTCTTTTATTATTGAATATTTTTTTCTTTCTTTCTTCATGTTGCCTTACTAATTGTATCATCCAATTCTTTGTTTTTTCTATGTATGTTAGTAAGACAATAGCTGTTGTCTTGTATGACAATTCCAGCTGAATAAGACCTCTTCCACCTTCTTTACGGGCTATGTATAGACGGTCTACATCAGCCTTTGGATGATGCATCTTATGCTTAGAAAGAATATTTCTTGTTTTAGAATCCATTCGCCTGATGTCGTTTAGAGTCTAGTTTAAGATGTTGAAACTATATTGGACAACTGTGATTGCAAGGCTATTAATGGCCATAATTCTGTTCTGAGGATCAATTCAGTTTTTAATATCAGTCGTAGCCTTCTATAGTACTCTTTACGCACTATTTCTTTCATTTTTTATGGTGAATGTTTTCACTCTCATTTACACCTAGGTATTTATAAGCTTCTGGTTTCAATTCTTTTATGGTTACAGCAGGGTCTAAGCTAATTGAGGATGTTTCTTGTATTGATCCACGTAAAACTGTAGCTTTAGCACATTTATTCAAATTGGATTTCATTCTAACGACTTCCTTGAAGCATTTTACAGTTTGCAGAAAACCTTCCAGCAACTTATCATTCTTTGTATATAATTTTAAGTCATCCATGTAAAATAGATGTCTTATTTTCTTTTGGCCTATTTTATAACCCCATTCTGTCTTATTAAGTTGACTGGTTAGTGCAATTAATGATATGCAGAATAGTAAGGGAGATAAAGAATCACCTTGTAATATACCTCTTTTGATGTTTATTTCATCAGACTTATAGGTTCCATTTATATGATTGAGGTAAAGGGTTTTTTTCCATAGAGACATACACTGTTTGATGAAATTGATGATGACGGGTGATATCGTGTATATATTTAAAGTCTTTAAAATCCAGGAATGTGGCACACTATCGAATGCCTTACGATAATCTATCCAGGCAGTACTAAGATTTTTCTTTGTACTGTAGCAGTTTTCCAGGATCATTTTGTTAATACGTAATTGGTCTTTACATCCATAACAGCCACGTTTGCACCATTTTTGTTCAAGCGGTAACATGTCATTTCTTTCTAACAATAAATATGTCTGTTTTGTTAAAATAGATGTTAATAGTTTATATGTTGTCGGAAGGCATGTAGTTTTTCGGGTTGTTTGTGTCACCATTCTTGGGTAGAATAAATGTAATTCCTTTGGTCATTCATGCAGGAATTTTAGTGGGATCGTCAACCATTTCTTGAAGTTCTTTGGCTAGTTTTTATGTGCTGTATTTAAATAATATATCCAAAAGTTAGGAATTTTATCTATACTTGGGAATTTCAAATTGTGTGCTTTTTTAGTGCAAATGTAACATCCTCTTCTGTAATTCCAGCCCATGTATGTTCTGGTTTATTGTTGATTCATTCTATCTCTTGTGAAATCCAATCTACTTCTTTGTTATGTTCTTTAGTGCAAGCCCATATCTTTTCCCAGAACTGTGTAACTTCTTCCATTCGGGGGGGGGGGGCTGTCATTTCAATTCTTTTTTTACCTATTTCCCTGTAAAATTTCTTTGCGTCGGTTTGAAAAATCTTGTTTCGTCTGTAGAATTTTGATCTTTTCTCATAGCATCTTATTCTTTGAGCCTTCAGTTGTATTGTTTACTTTATTTTTTCCTTAGTTGATAGGACTTCATTTTCATTTCTAATGTTCTATTTTCTTTCACCTCTTCTGCTTTTCCTAGTTCTTACATTTATTCCTCTAGTCAGTTCATCCAGTACTGATAGTTCACTTCTGAGTTGTTCGATTTCTTTTTCTATTTTTCTTTTCCAAGGTGGGTCTTCATATCTGCGAGACTGTCTTGTTTTTAATTTGATGTTCAATTTTTTGTTGCTGCTATTGCTTATGCATATATTGCTTCATTGAGATTTGTATGAGTGTCTTCTTTATCCAAAATTAATTTGAGTGCTGCATTGTAGAGCTTAATAGTTCGGAGGTTATGCTTTGTTGGTTGTAATTTTGGGAGCTGTTCTCGTTCCTCCATTGCAATATTTTGTATTTGACTTATATGGTTCTTGATTTCTTCCTTGGCTTCTTGTATACTGTTCTTATTTTCGTAAAATAATTCTGTTCAATGTGTTCTGAACTCGTTTTATTTTCGTCTTGTAACTGACTCAGATCACACCTTTCCAGCACTTTTAAACTTACAGCATTATCTTCACAGTGATTTGTGTGTATCACGGTTTCTACATTATGACATGTGGCTTGTTTGATGTTAATATTTTTTATTTCCGATTCCGGTTCCTTCTCATATTTTGTTGATTCGTCTCTTCTGGTTACAATTCTTTTGATCTCATTAATTTCAGCCTCTGTCAATCGGTTATTACGAATAATGTACCTTCGTACATTGGCTAATTTATTTTAGTCAATATACTTTCTATTTACTTGACCAACTTTTTCACGCCAAATATCATATGTTTGGCGAGTCATGTATTTTTGAGGTTGAGTAACGCTTCATGAAATGCAGTCATGACGACTTAGTACTCCTCACGAGACCATTTTATTTTTCCTTTCTTTAAATATACGGTTGTAGATCTACCTGGAGAATGTTCAGGACCATCATTAGCATTATCCTGGTTGTGGGGACATAAGATTCATTCTTTGTGTAGGAGTTTGTTCCTATGGCAGAATTTTTGACCTCAGGTAGGTTCCCTCCTGAAGGACGGGCTCCCTGTTTATCCACTGGAAGAGCCATACTGGACTTTTTATTTCTATTTCTATTTCTCATGTTTTTCCCACGAGTAACGCACGGGTCCAAATGTCCACCCAAATTTGCCCGGCACGTTGGGTAACTGTTTTTTACAAACAGGGTCCCGAAGCCTGTAGAGGATCCTTTGTGACCTCATAACGCAGTAGCCATTCACTCCACGGCACGATTAACATCTTCAGTTGCAGGCTGTTGTTAGGAGTTTACCTTCTCCTAAATGGGCTGCCAAGCAACAGCTGACATAGACGCGATTGGAATTCAAAGAGAAAGACGCTGGTTAAAAAACAAAACTTGGGCGTAGCAACGGCTCAACGAAACAAAACATCACTGACAGGAGAAAATAATTAGGAATGATTATTATAAAAAAAAGATTACGAAAAGAAGACAACGGAAAAGAAGAAACAGAGAAAGCAGATAAATAAAAGAAAGCAAAAGGCAACATAACAACTGAAATAGTAGTTGTTAGGTTTAAGTGTAAGTAAACTTCACTGTTGCTGGCGTTATGGATTTGGACATTTCTCCGTTCTGAATCAAGAAAAAAGGCAAGCTGTCTAAGCAATTTTATTTTGTTAATTTATTTAATTTTCGATATTACCTTCTCAATGTAATTTAATTTTTCCTATTCTTTTTTGCTGTTTCAATACGTTCACTTTAATCCATAATATTAAATTTTGTAATACTTTTAAATTGTTAAATATAGAAAGTAAGGTAAAAGTAACACACCCTAGAGATTAATTGATAAGTCAAAGAGATCTTCTTGAGTGCCCATTGAGGTCACTAAAACTTACACCCTTGTTTTTTTTTCTAAAATCAGTTGTTAATCAGGCGTACCCAAGAAATATTGAGAAACTTAAAGAAAGAAATATGAATGCAGTTAACTGACAGAGGAAACTCTCCAACGTGTAAATGAAACAGGCAGAAATGAAAGGAGGACCTTTAAAACAGCATACAGTGACACGCATAACTATTGGACACATGTTATTTCCTGTTATAACTCTAGTTTATGTTCGCCATTACGAGATATTACTTACCAAATATCATGGCGAACATAAACTAAAGTTATAACATAAAATAACGTGTATCCAATACTTATGCCTGCCACTGTATATGACAATTAAGTAATAAATAATATGTTCAGGTGGAATAATACTTTTAATAAATTATCCATGTGATATGCGACTTCTGCTTCATCCTGTATATATCTCTAGATGAAAAAACATAAAAGAAAATTACATTATAAGCCCAAATTTTTATCGAAGTCGTAACCATTATTCAAACATGGTTACGTCATTAATATATTCAATATAATATTTCCGCGGCGCATCGCTAACACAGCCGGCTGTGTCACGAAGTAGATTGGTCTTCTATCGACCGTCGATATGTCCCAATAGTTTATCACTGCACGCTCTCTGATTCTACATTTCTTGCAGAGAGATCGTTTCTGGCAGTCGTTAAAATTCTCGTTAAGTCTGCTTAATGGTACTTATAATAGTACCTATTTCTATGCAGGGGCGAACACCGTTTCCTCGCTTGGCTTGACACAAAATTTTATGCCTCTGATTTCAGTTCCAAACGTAGCATTCACCACTTAATAATACAGTTATCAGGTGCACGACGAACAAGTTTTATGCCCTAACTCTAATCCGTGGCAAGATAATATCAACGTTTCCTTTAACGAAATAATAGAATTTCTTGATAGGAATTCCATCCCAAATAACACTGAGATATCTCTCGTGATTCTTAATGCAAAACTATCTTATATAATCTGGTTTCATTTTTTACACGTGTATTTTGTCCAGAGCGTAACAAGTGAATCATTTTTTGAAAGCGTTATCATAATTGTAAGTGATATTTTAGTTTTTAATATAAATGTATTTGCAGATAATTCAGCAAATGTATAATTCCATTAGGGTTTGGAAATGATTTTGAAAGATATGATGGGTATGTCGTAATGTAACACAAATACCGATTTTAGGAGAGCAATTCAAATTTTAGTTAGCATTTCCAGGAAGCATCCTAGCAGTTATCACTCCTGTTACTTTCCATTATTTCAAGATTCCAAAATAATTTTAAGCAGGGAATACGCGCTGGGGTCAGTCAAGAAAAACAAAATACTTATTAGAAAATTCTTTATTTTACATGGACTAATCATCACAATCAAACAGCAACAATAAAATCCAGTCATTTATGCCTACATTTTTTTTTTTACAGATTTTTAATAATTAAGGCACTAGTTTTTAAATTGATGCTAACACTGATTATTTCTAAAGTGACGGTAGAATAATGAGAAAGAGAAAAAGAAAGTAGATGCGTGTGTGTTGTAAGAAATAAAAATAGGTAAGATAATGGGTTTCCACAATGGGTTTTTTTTTAATCATCTCACCCCAAGCAAGGCATTCCACTGCCACTATTACGCATGGGGCTACATAGGGGAAGGTAAAGAGAAGGAGTAGTTAGACATAGGGAATGTCAGGAGGAAGGTGACAGATGAGTAAGGATACCGAGGATGATGGTTGGGCAGATGGGAAGAGTGTTTGATAGAATGGGAGCAGGTTAGTGTGTTAGGAGGTGTCTAGTGACCTTACATTTAAACTCCTGGAGATTGTAGCCGTCGGGGAAGCAATCATTTGGAAGAGAATTCCACAGTCGGGAAGTGCGAGGAAAGAAACTGTTGGAGTAGAAGTTACGGCTGCATTTTATCGGTTTCACTGTAAAAGGGTGGGATCTAGTTGCTAATCTAGTATCTCGTTCAAATTCGTATTTAGGGGGCACTAGTGATCTAAGTTCATCGGAGCAGAAGCCGTGGAAGTATTTATAGAAGAGACACAGGGAAGCCACGTCGCGCCGGCGGGAGAGAGACTGCAGGCGGTCTGCCAAGTCGGTATCTATCACATTACTGACCCTCCTCTGAACCTTATCGAGAAGAACTCTTTAAATAGCAATACATTCAGTGTTTATAACTTGCAAACATGCAAACAGGATTAATGGTTAATTTCTTTTCATGGGTTAACAAATTTAAATTAAATATAGAATGAAATTAAATGAATGAAACTGGAAAAAGAAAAACAAAAGTCAAAAAATGAATATATTTCTGTGACACGATCAATGTCTGTGTCTGGCTAGCCACGAATCCTGATTTAAAACTCAGTGACTTTTTCTTTGGGATTAGTTAAAGGAACAAGTCTACTGTACTAAAGGAAGAACTCGAAGAACGAATTCAAGAATGTATGCTTTTCATACGACAAGGATACCTGGTGAAAACAGTAGACGCAGTTTTTGAGCGGTTCCAGAAGCTGACAAAGAAATCTGGCGTCCACATTGAATTTTAAATAAAGGCTCTCCTCTCATATCCATTTCTTGCAAAAAATATTCTTAATATACAAATAAAAAAGTATTTTAAAATGAGAACTTACTTTTCAATCATCCTATTTATATATACATGCAAATATATTTTCAATTTGTAAATGAGTTATATACGTGACCAAGGTTTCTACCATGAGTGGTGTCTTTAGGCGATTTGCAATAACTTCAATAAGTTCAATACTTTATTACTGAATTGAGCACTTGTCTAATTTTATTATCAACAAAAACTAAGTAATTAAACAATATATATATATATATATATATATATATATTGTTCGGTCTATTGTGTTAACCTTTATTGCCATCATTACGAAGTTTCGTCCGTTGTACGTTCCGGCCTTTTTCAGGTGCTTGGAATTTCAAACCGAACTCTTTATTTTGATCAATGGAGTATACCATTTTCATTCCATGTACGACGCTAATTCTGGGTGGCATGTAGTTATCTCCTTTTAACTAACTTTTAACTAACTTTTATCTCTAAGTTAATTATTCACCACAGCTGTAGCCAGGTATTTAGACTACAACAATTTGGATTAAATTACTGGAATTAACTAACGTCTATAGCCACTAGGTCTTTTTTCCTTGAAAATATCAGTGTATTAATGTCTGGGAATTATAAACCTAATGTCTCAGTGACCGATTTTTACTTCAGCACATAATGAAATCTTCGACGTGTTCCCTATTATTGGTTCCCGTAGTGTATTCATTTCTATGCTTGGTCGGCTGAGGAGATTTTTGTGGCCAAGCATATGCGCTGATTTTACGTACTTTCCAATAGTGTTCTCTATCAATTATTTCAACATCATCCCATAAGAAAGCGGTAATCCCTTTCTCTTTCCATATGTGGTCAGCTACTTCTGATTTTTCTGACTTCGCTTGTCTTACAGCCTTGTGATATTCTTGTAGCGTTAGCTTAAGAAGGCGGTTCATTTCTCGTTTATATTTTTGTCCACAGCTACATGGAATGGCGTACATAGAGTCCTTAGTCCTGTTCTCTTTTATTGGAGGTCTTACTCTGGAAAGGTATCTGCCAAATGTTTAACCATATTTGAAGGTAGTCTTGATGTTATATAGACCACAGATTCTTTGTATTTTCTCCGATAACCACTTCACATAAGGTAGGAAGACCAAGTATGTTTTTTTATTCCTATTCACTCTCCCTTCCACTTTCGTTGGATATGTTTTCATGTACCCTGGGTAGTTGTTACGTTGTAGGTTACTACTTAAGCAGACTATTTCCTATTTTTGCTCCATGTTTCAAGCCGCAGATGATCACATTCTTTACATCGTATGGGTGGTAGGAGTTGAAGTCGATGTTTTATCCTGTGAATGCTGGCTTGCAGTATACGGATATCTTGAACCCACGCTCTGCTAGAGATATTAGTACATACAGGAATACTAGTTTGTTGATTTCTTTTCCATTGTGAACTGTATCGATGATTTTATTGAGTTCATATATCTGCTTCTTCCTGGTGTAGACAGAGTATGAAGGTCTTACTAAGGTATCTCAGCTATAGAGTTGGCTCTTGTACTGTGAATTCTAATGCCATCTCTTCGAAATATTCCATGTATATGTTAGCCGATGATGGTGATAATGGCGAGACCATTACTTCATCCGACCTATATATATCTGATCCCATTCCGAAGTCTGCTCTCTGTGTGCAGAAAGCCAGCGTCTAGATCAAGTTATCTAGTGTTATACTGGCACGTTCTCTCAGATATGAGTCCAAGGCCAGTCTGTACCTGACTACCGATACTGCCTTTAGCTGGGTTAACTTGGTGAACAGATTTACCACATCTAGGCTCACTATCTAATTGCCTTGGACGAGAGCATCTTTGATTAGATCACGAGATGAGTTAAGTTTCGAACAAAGATGGCAACTTTCCCATCAGTGGGTCAATTATATCTATAAAGAAACAACCCAGAACCTTGTCAGCTAACAATACCTTCCATTTTAATCTTGGGTAAACCATACAGGTTATTTAGTTTGCTATTACGTTGTGATAACTGCTTGTATATCTATAGGTTTTAGAGAATCCTTACTCTTGATTATGATCTGCGATTAGTGTCGTTCTGCTTTCAAAGTAGGGTTTTACGTTATCTTTGCTAATACTTCTAATGAGGTCTTCTAGTTTCTAGGTGTATTCTGTATTGTCTTTCATTACAATTGCATTCTCTTTCTCAGCTGGTAGTATGATGATATTCTCATTCCTCTGTAGGGCCTTGATTACTAGACCCTCCTCTTGTGTGATGTGCGATTGGAGCAATTTTTCTATAATGTCTGTCTTACTTTCCATTTGATTCTGAGGGACGTTCAAGACTATTTCCTCTATTCCGGCAATGATGTCTGTCCAAGAACTCATCAGAAAGAGAACTTGCCAGTATACCACTAAATAACCTGATGTAGATGCTGACTATATCCACACAAACAACACAACTCGAAATGGGATCAGATAAAAAAGATATGAGAATGGACATGGACAGAGAAGAACAAAAACTAGCATTACTGGATGTACTAATTTCTCAAACAGAGAATGGATTCAAGACATTCGTATAACACAAGGCAACATTTACTAGACAAACTTCAACTCCCATCACCAATACTATGAAAGGAAAATGATCTTCCGTTGCCTGCAACATGCAACAAGAACTCTGGTAAAAACACTTACTGAGATATTAAGTTTATAAGTCCCAGAAATTCAAGGACGCATGGCCTAGTAGATACAGGCGTTGGATAAATCCAGTCATTTGATTCAAATAGTAGTGATTCAAGATTTTGCTACAGCAGTGGTGAATAAATAACTTAAAGAGGTGAGTTAAAGGTGTATAACTACATGACATCAAGAAGTGCCATCGAACATGGAGCGAAAATAACATACCAAGATGAATGGTTCTATTAAAAATTTCTAGCATTGAAGAAGGCCGTAGCGTATAATTGGCGAAATGTTGTAAACATGGCAATAAAGACAAGGACAACAATCCGAACGAGGTAAATAATGTAAATACTACCTCATCTCAAAAGTGTAGACATATATATATATATATATATATATATATCACACGAACGGATCTTACACAAAATAAATAGACAGAACCTGTCTATATTATTCAATGAAACCTGTATTAATATATATATATATATATATATATATATGTATGTGTGTGTGTGTGTGTAGACGTATATATATATATATATATATATATATATATATATGAGATAAAAAGAGCGTATTATACGAAACCCAAAAATAGCGTGTTATTTTTTGCTAAAGAGCGATGATGCCGATGTGAGTGAATTCTTAAAAGTAAGTAAAAATTATAATACGGACTGATATTTAGTTGGTTAATTTAAATTGAAAATTTTCGACCCGGCTTCATCTTTTATTTCTTTTTATTTAATATATAACAACTTAGAATGTTATTCATTTTATTTATAACTCGTACTATTTGTGTGATTCTTCTCGAAACATTTCATCTTAAATAATCAATAAATTTGTTATTGTTTTACGCAACTATGTAAAAACCTTTCAACTTTCTGTGATTCATTCTTTAATGAGATATAGTACATACAATATGACACCCTTATCTGGCATGGTTTCTGTTAGTAAATGAAGACTAAAAATTATGGAAAATTCGATCTGGAAGACCCGAAAAGTAATCTGCCTTTATATAGACAGAAAAAGGTGCAGCGCGTGGGAAACATCACCTCAGAATTAGTCAGAAAATCTATAGAAGACTTTATTTAAGTCTTTCTTTTTATCCAAATAAAAAATATTTAATACTTTAAAAGTGATCATAATAAAAGCGTTTGATTCAGTTTTTGGATTCCATTTGAATAACATAGAAGGAAAAGTGTCCTTTCTTAACCATGCTTCTCTGGTAGGAAATTGAAGCGTCTATTGAAATAAAACGAATTTGTACAATAAACAAAGATCTGTACCCTGATGTGACATAAGTAAATTTGTAAAGATAATGTTAGGTGACATCACCGTAACTTGATCTCATTGAAATATCAAGCAGTGTATCTATTGTGGGTTGATATCTGATGGATCAATGTGAAAAATGGCTAAGCTTCAAGTGACATTGACGTAAGAACAGAGCTTGATAGTGGCTATCAGATTGATCGGACATTGTATTTCTGAAATATTGCTGGACATCGCAGTGTCTAACCACATGTTATTAATGATCGTGAAAAGAGGTGTCTGTCTGTTATCGTCTGTGTTAACAGATAAACTTTATATTACATCCACATTCAGTTCATGTGTGATAGGAGATGGATATTCTGACGGTTGGTTAATATATATTTACTTTCTATGGTATATGACAGCATGGCAGATAGCAGGGCTGTTGTTAACGTCAGCCCACCAGACAAAGCGTCTCATCCGAGAGGGATGACGGGGCGTTTTGTTCCGATTCCAATATTTTTTCCTTTTTTTTTTGCTGATGCTCATATTCAGATAAGGCTCAGGACCTATAAGACCATATAAATCAGTGGTAAACAACGCATCATGCAGGCTGGTGGAAAAAAAAAACTAGATGAGATATACATAGATATGGTCAGCGAAACAAAAATAATTTAAACGAGTACATTTAATAAAGGGGTCTTTTAGAAATTACTGAAGGTTACCTGAATCGACACGTACCTGTTGCCAGAGGGTATAATGGCAGAAAAATTTTGATAACAACCACAAAGATGAGGACACTCATCTAAGTGTAAATAATATAAATAATAACTCTTCATGCCAGAAATTCATATATATATATATATATATATATATATATATATATGTGTGTGTGTGTGTGTGTGTGTGTGTGTGTGTGTGTGTGTGTGTTGGTTATATGTGTGTACATGCGTGTATGTTTGTATGTGTGCGTCTGTCTGTGTTTAATGATTCTCCATAGGTATTAACTAATTCTATAAAAGTTATCTCTTGTTATGAACAACTACATATGCACCTGTTTAATTCCTATAGCTACATAAGTAGTCAATATGTAAATAATAATTAAATATCTACATAGCTGTAGATGATTGATTTATTGAGAAAAATATGCATATTATTGATAAATTCATTGGTTTCGGTTTTTCATTTAAAATCTATAAAGAAATATCATTTTACAAACCCTTAGAATACCACTTAGCACAAAACTGTTTGAGTAGAGATCGTACAAAACACAAAGTGTGATTCTTGTGTTGTATATAAAAATAAAAACCACGAAAATAAACTTGGTAACAATTAAAAGAGAATAAGCTCGAATCAAATGTTGATTAACTTTTAAGAGAAAAGGAGAAACAAACTGCAATCAAAATAAAGATCTTTTTGCTGATAAAACTGACTGACCATAAACTGGACTCAAAGGGACTTGCTTTTTTACAATGCAAAATGACGAACTAGAACACTTGAGATATATATAAAAATATACAATTACATCTTTATTCATTTCTACTTTGGTGACATTGCTATAGAGTGGGTGGGACGGTTCGGAGGATTAGCACTCGTGCATTGAGGTAGCCCGCCAGATGGCTCACCTCTTATGTGTTATCATCTCAACTGCTGTCTGAAAACTGCTGAACTAAACTGCCTGCCAGAACTCACCTAAATAGTCAAACTTCTTTGACACCTGGACTTTAGGTGCGTTCCGCGCATATCTCGACTGCTGAAGTTTTTGACTTGGATCATCAAAATAAATTCTAGCTAGACACCGGCATTTTTACACTCACTTAACAATCCAAAAATAACCATTTTCTTTAAAATCTTGCAACAAAATGCGAATACACTTCTGGGCAAAGTTTTATACCAAGCAAGATAATATATAACACTTGCACATACGTTAAAGTTTTAGTACAAAAATTAGAAACACTGTTTCAACCGGATGTGCTTTCGCTTATTCTGCTTTTCATGGATCAGTTTGATTTCACATAACATCAATCAGTTAATTGCCGTACATGATACATGTCTTTTTCGATCCATGACTGACTAAGTAGAATATTTTCATGCAGTAGTTTGCCATTACTTTCTGCGGTAGACTGTTTGCTAACCAAAACTATAGAAAGAAGAGGTGAATTAATATCTATCTTATGGGCAAGTGAACGAAGCTAATTCGACTGGAATTCGAACTGGACATTCTGATTTCTCATTCGGAGTCGGTATGCATTACACCACAACGCATATTAACGCCGTTAATTTCGTTGTCAAGGATTTTCACACAGAATATATTGTGCCAGGCGTACGAAGATTGACAATAACATTAAATTTTCTTTTGATACTTTGCAATTTCATCATAAAAATGTTAGGATTGCTTTTTAATATATTTTCCAACCTTCGCATCAGAAATACAATATACCCATAAGCCACATATTCTTCCCTGTTTTCATATTTTGCGTGAGAAAACAAAAATATCAATTGCAGATAATGTTTTCTGATTTTCTTTGCTGTTGTCTGTGTTGGTAGGTTTGCTTCGATTTTTATATGTCTATCCTAAATTCTAGTGTCATTTGTTATTTTCGCCAGATGAATTTCGTTTTATTTTATATTTTTTGGAGAATAATGATATTTTTGTGTGATTAAAATAAATTCTGCCTGATGCTTTCACAACTTTTTTTCCCAAGAATTATCCTTTATTCTCGTATATTCTTGAATTTATTTTTGTTTGGCTTTCATTATTTTTAAGCATTTTCATGTAATTATTTTTTTTAATTAAGTTTCATTCGTTTTGTTTTTCTTTTATTGATCATTATTCTTGTTTTTTTTTTACTGTTTTACTCATTCATCTCTTTTTTTAATTATTTACATTACACAAATTAACTTTTTATTCATATTTTTTATTTTTCCAATTTCTTCTGACATTTTCTATTTTTCTTTTCTACTTCGTCACATTTTTCTTTTCATCTTTTTTTCTTTTTTCGTTTTGTATTTTTATTTCTTTTAGTTATTTCTACTTTTTTCTCCTGAATTATTTGTTTAACGCTTGTTATTTTGTCACATCTTTCTCTTCATCTCTTTGTTCTTCCTAATTGCTTTTACTCACTCTTCAATTTCTACTTTTTTCCCTACATTATCCACTTCTTCAACTTCTCTAATTTCCTAATCATTTCTTTCGATCTCAGCCTCTTTAGCTTTTCTCTTTCTATTTTCTTCATCTTTTCTGGTGTTGAGAAATATAACCAACTAATGTTATGCTTCTACATATCTTTGGGTGTATTTCTAAATTTAAGGAAATTTTACAACGTTTTTAAAAAAAATAATCTTTTACTTTAAATCTCATTGTTTCCTTTTCTTTTTCTTGCCATTCAGATATTCTGTTCAATCTCTATCCATTGTTTTCCTTTCCCAACTTTACATGTAATGCTTCGTTTCTATTTTGTTTCTCAATTTACTCTATTTCTTTTTCTCTTTTTTCTTTTCGTTTCTACATATTCTAACTTTGTATTTTCCTTTTTCTTCTTTTTCTACTTCTTTTTCTTCTAAATTTGTATCCCGTTTTATCTTTTTCTTCTACATCTAACTTTGTATCCGCTTTCTCCTTATTTTCTAATTCTTTTTCTACTTATCTGAATTTTTATCCCCCATTTTTCTTCTTTTTCAACATCTCTTAACTGTGTATCCCCTGATTCCTCTTCTCTTTCTTTTTTTACAGGTCTTAACTTTGTAAGCCATTCTATTTTTTTCTTCTTCTACATCTTATGACTTTGTATCATCCTTCATCATCTTCTCCACCTCCTTTTTCTTGTTAAGGACACTACCTGAAATTTTATCCACTCAAGCTATCTTTTCTTGTTTAATCGTAAACAATTGCACGCTACAATACATTTTGTCTTCAAGTCGAGACAACAAATCAAATTTGGCAAGAAGAAGGACGAAAATGTTGATTCTATTACACGCATAAAGACATGATCACATTCAAATAATCGCTTGCAATACTGACAAACGAAGATGAATCCGTATGCAAAGAAAACCCAAAACACGGTTATTAATTTCGATTAATGTTTTAAATCGACGCATGTGCATACAATCGATATTGTACCGTTGTCCGAAGTTCTGACTTGAAATAATTTCTTTAATACATATATATTACGCTCTAGTATTTTTAATTTTATTGATTTTGAAGTTTTTATAAATATGTTCTCAGGTTTAATTTGGATAAATTATGTAAATTATTAAAGACATTTTCAGGAACATTATTTCAGTCATTGTGTTTGTAATAAACTATATTCAGATTATGTATTTTCAACTTACCGAAGTTCGACGGGAAACAATTCCGTCTGCGTGAGAAAGAGCGCCATAATGCTCAACCAGAAATTTGGAAACGGCATACTGTACTTTTTAGAATTTGCGTCGGAAGCTCTAATACGAAAAGTTTAGAGTGTTTGGGTGTCAGAGTGCAAAGAATTTGGAAAGAGTTTGATGAAACTAATGGTGATTATGACGGTGTTTGATGTGATCACTTGAGATGGCAACGTTATACCTCCATTAATCTTCCCACAGGACATCAGACTAACATGGAATCCTACTTCAAATTCTTTAAGGAGGTAGCGCTGCATTTGGAAGACCTTATGTCTAGCAAAAAAATAAAAAATTAAATAAAAAATCTCTGCACGATGACATGCAAGCATGAGCACAAAATTATCGCTGTCATACAACGTTTGCGACCACATCATTCCTTACATATGCCCGCATAGGTCCCCAACTGTAACCTCTTGATTATTATGTGTGGGGCATAGCTGTAAGTGGTTTTTAGAGCCAAGAATTTACAGAAGCCAACGCTTATGGCAACATTCACAAACTTATACAAGGAGACCGTTCAGAAAAGATGCACTAGACTTTGAAGTCGTCTGGAGATCGTGGTTGACGAAAATGAGAGTTGCTTTGAATAAATTTACTCTTTAGTATTTCAAGATATTTTTGCGCAATTTTGGGAAACACAATTTTTTTAAAATGAGGTGTCAGTGTTATTTTCATTTTTGTGTAATTTAGACTATAGTTTATCCATCGCAGCTTGTATACAATTTTTGAAAGTTTGCTTTGTTTATCTTGTAAAATATTGCAGCAGAAAACGGAATAATAGAATCAAATAAACACAAACGACTGAGTAGAAATCATATTAAATATGGCACAATTATGGGTGTAATGAAAAAAAGATAGAATTTCAGAAACAGGGGAATGATATGAAAAAAAATAAGAGAAAATTTCTTTGCTTCAATTTTCAATTTGATTGATTCAATCAACGTGGGCAGGCCATGTTCTTCCCAACCCTTCTCGAAATTCTTATTTTCAAAAGCCGATCACTCATTTCTTCTCTCAGTCTTTTCTTCCCCTATTTTCTTTCAATTCTTGTGTTCTGCCTGATTTTCACCGTGAATCATTTATTCTCGATGTTCACCTTATAGCAATTTCCCTAGTTGTCATTTGGAAACAAACCCAATGAATACTCTACCCTTTTTCTACCAATATATTTCACGTTTTATCTAAACACATGTCATCTATCTATCTATAGAAGGAGAAAGGGAGGAAGAGAGTGAAAGAGAGAAAGCGAAAGAAAGAAAGAAAGATAACAAGAAAGTGTAATGTATATGAGGATAAAAAGTAACACTACTTGATAACATTGTTTCATACCTTTGTATTTTTGACGATAGTTATCCCACATAAATTTAGTAAATATCATTATATATGTATTCATCTTGTTGAGATTAGATAAGATAGATTAGATAGATAAGATAGATAGATAGATTAGATAGATAAGATAGATAGATAGACAAGATAGATGGATAAGATAGACAAGATAGATGGATAAGATAGACAAGATAGATGGATAAGATAGACAAGATAGATGGATAAGATAGACAAGATAGATGGATAAGATAGACAAGATAGATGGATAAGATAGACAAGATAGATGGATAAGATAGACAAGATAGATGGATAAGATAGACAAGATAGATGGATAAGATAGACAAGATAGATGGATAAGATAGACAAGATAGATGGATAAGATAGACAAGATAGATGGATAAGATAGACAAGATAGATGGATAAGATAGACAAGATAGATGGATAAGATAGATAAGATAGATGGATAAGATAGATAAGATAGATGGATAAGATAGATAAGATAGATGGATAAGATAGATAAGATAGATGGATAAGATAGATAAGATAGATGGATAAGATAGATAAGATAGATAGATAAGATAGATAAGATAGATAGATAAGATAGATAAGATAGATAGATAAGATAGATAAGATAGATAGATAAGATAGATAAGATAGATAGATAAGATAGATGGATAAGATAGATAAGATAGATAAGATAGATAGATAGATAGATAGATAGATAGTCATCCGCAGACAGATCTGTTTCGCTGTATCACAGCTTATCATTACGGTTAGACAGCCGATTGTCTTTTACCCAGGATTGAAACCCGATATATATATATATATATATATATATAAGATCAATTTGAAAACAATCGAAAAAGTTATTCAATATGTTGGATTCTATTTTAACATGTTTCGTAACATGGTGCAGTGACGTTAGCAAAATTAATTTTGTTACAACAAAATCTACATTCATCATCTGAATGTTGGATTCTTTTGTTTAAAAATTCACTGTTCCGCATTATTTTCGTCACAATTTAAATTGCACGTCTACACACATACACACACACACACACACACACACACACACACATATATATATATATGCAGATTACAGAAGAATACTTCCACATACATACACAAAATATATATCGGCAGAATACAGAAACACAAATATATATATATATATATGAAATGATTTGCTTGAACATTATTTTTGATCGACATTCGTATTTAAGTAGATATTTTGCTTATAGTCAAATTTTATTATATATTTATTTCTACTCGCTTAATTATTTACGAGAAATTTTTGTTACGAAAATATGTGTCATTTGGCAGGATTCGAACCATATAGGCTTAATTTGACATCGTTTAGACAGAGCGTCATTCGTGGGCGAGAGGTCTAACACACGCCAGATCACATGTTGGCTTCCCTTATGTGGACAGGGGTCGCAGGTTCTAATCCTGCCGAATGACGCACAACGAAATTTTATTGTAAATAATCAGTCCGCTAGATATAAATATGTAATACTGTTTAATTATTAACAGAATATCTACTTAAATACGAGTGTCGATCAAAAATGATTTTTAAACAAAACATTTCAAATTGTCGGTTGTTTATAACCAGTTTCGTTAATCTTCGTTATATATATTTATATGTGGTGGGGGGAGTGTTTCATACCGGCTTCGAAAAGTGTACAAATATTTATGTGTACAAATATTTATTTATAAATCTGCAGTGTTCATATAATTTTTTTCTGAAGTTTCAGGATGTTTCCATGATTTGCATTAATGGGTATTTGGCTCAGTCTATTTTGTATATCGTTTAACCGAACTAATGACGCTAAAGAGAACATAAGCTTTTCTCCGGGAAAACGCATCATTGGTTGAAATTATTTTACTTTGTCTCATCATTTTTATCCCCACCACACACATACATATACTGACGCATATATATATATATATATATATATATATATATATATATATATGTTATGTTGGGGATTTTAGAATAATATTTTTTTCATTTTTACAAGGTGTTAAAGTACCGACGAAAGCTACGTGTTATTTTCGACCTAATATTTTTCAATTTTGCATGACGATTTTTATTTCTGGTTAAAAAACCTTTGTGTTATTGGTACTGCTTTATCTATATTCACGCAAAAACTCAATCCTTATTAAAATCGCAAGGGTGCTATAAACAGAAATTACAAAATTATCATGAACTAACATGAATAATATTACTTTTTATTCATATTTGACCGAAATTATATATATATATATATATATATATATATATATATCTATATATATAATTTTCTAAACATATTTATTTTTAATCATTTCACCCCAAGCAAGGCATTCCACTGCCACTATTGCGCATGGGGCTATATAGGGGAAGGTAAAGGGAAGGAGTGGTTAGACATAGGGAATGTCAGGAGGAAGGTGACAGATGAGTAAGGATACCGAGGATGAGGGTTGGGCAGATGGGAAGAGTGTTTGATAGAATGGGAGCAGGTTAGTGTGTTAGGAGGTGTCTATTGACCTAACATTTAAAGTCCTGGATATTGTAGCCGTCAGGGAAGCAATCGTGTGGAAGGGAATTCCACAGTCGGGAAGTGCGAGGAAAGAAACTGTTGGAGTAGAAGTTGCGGTTGCATTTTATCGGTTTCACTGTAAAACGGTGGGATCTGTAGCTAATCTAGTATCTCGTGCAAATTCGTATCTAGGGGGCACCAGTAATCTAAGTTCATCGGAGCAGAAGCCGTGGAAGTATTTATAGAAGAGACACAGGGAAGCCACGTCGCGCCGGTGGGAGAGAGACTGCAGGCGGTCTACCAAATCGGTATCTATCACATTACAGACCCTCCTCTGAAACTTGTTGAGAAGCCCGAGGACAATAGCAGGGACACTCGACCAGATATGGCAGCAGTATTCAATGCACGGGCGGATGGTAGATTTATATATGTGCAGGATAGATTTAGACGGAAAAAACTTCCGGGCCCTACACAGAGAACCGACTTTCATAGCAGCGGATTTAGCAATGGATTCGTTATAGTCATTCCATTTGAGGTCCGCTGAAAGTGTGAGACCAAGGAGGCGTAGTGTTTTACTCTCTGGGAGGCAAGCCTGGTCCATGCTAATGGGAGGTAGGTGAGATTGTCGATGATGGTTAATTGAGAGTAGCTTCGTTTTAGAAGCATTAAAATTTACTAGCCATTTCTTACCCCAGTCCACTATGGATTGGAGGTCTTTTTCAATCTCGGCTGCGAGGTTAGCTTTGACGTCTACACTAGATTATTGGTCGAAGGCGAGAGTAAACTGTGGTGTCATCGGCGTACAAACCTACTTGGGCTCATATGGAATCAGGGAGATCATTAATGTATATCAGGAAGAGTGTAGGACCTAAGATGGAGCCATGTCCGTTTAATACCACGTTCATTGTGCGGTTAGAGAAGAATGACTGGATTAGTTCAAACAAATGTCCAGTTATACCATAGCTCCGCGGTTTACATAGAAGGCCAGCATGTCAAACACTGTCGAACGCCTTAAATATATGCAATGCAACGGTTCGGGCTTCGCCATTCCTGTCGAGTGCCTGGTATATGTACTCGGTGATGGTCGTTAGCATATCAGCAGTAGACCTGGTGAAGCGGAAACCATATTGCTTGTCCGAGAGGAGCCTGTGTGCTGTAAGATGCTGAACCACCTCGGCGTTGATAATGGCTTCGAACACTTTGCCAAAGATCGGAAGAAGGCTGATAGGGCGGTAATTTGCAGGGTCAGAGGGTTCTCCAGTGTTTTTAAATATAGGAACTACAGAGGAAGATTTCCAACAGGCAGGAAAGCAGGAAGCAGATAGGCAGAGGTTGTAGATCTTAGAAAGGACAGAGGAGAGTTCAGAGCACATTTCTTTAAGACTATGTTTGGGATTCCGTCACCACCGCTCGCTTTGTGAGGGTCAAGTTTTGAGATTATCTTAGAGACAAGCGAAGGTGTAACGTGGACATCCTTCAGTTGTGCATCGGTTCTAGGTGAGAAGTCGGGTGTTAAATCTCCAGATGAGTCCAGACTCGAATTGTTTGAGAATCTGCGGGCAAAGCATTCAGCCTTATCTGCTGGGGAGGTGAGGACCTCAAATTTGTTGATTAGCGGGGGTATTGTGGACTTGCTCTTGTTAAGTACTCTTTTACAGAGTCGCCAGTAGTCTTTGGCGCCGAATTTAGAGCATGCTATGCCTTGCTTCATTCTGGCAGCAAACAACATCTTAGCCTCGTTAAGTATCTTTTTACACTTATTACGAGCTGAAGTGAAAAGGCGCCTGTTTTGGTCCGACGCGTAGTTACGATAGAGTCGGAAGAAATGATTCCGGTGGGCAATGGCAGCCGAGCAAGGATGAAGGCATTGATGCCAGCCTTAACCCAGGAGGAGACCTCGGATGCACATTCTTCGATGGGAAGACTAAAAACGTTGTTCCAAGGGTGTCACAGAGGAAGTCTCGGAACAAATCCCAGTCTGCTCTTTGATAGCAGTAGGATATTCTACTTGTCTGGGTTTCATGGGTCGGGCGGGAGTGGAGTGAAATATTGACAGTGTGGTCAGAGTTTCCGAGTGGGCAGAGTTGTCTGGTAGTGCAAGAGTCTGGGATGGAAGTGAAGCAGAGGTGTAGAAGTGAGTCCCTTCCTTTAGGGTTGTTGAAGAAACGCGTGGGGAAGTCCACTACTTGCGTAAGGGATTGGGTGATTGAAAATTTCATGGTGTGGACATCAGCAGGGTCGGTGACAGCGTTCTCCAGCCACTTGGTGTGGTGGGCGTTAAAGTCACCAAACACAAATACATGGGCAGAGGGATGGGAAGAAATGGCTTTGTCGATATTGTCAGAAATGATGTCAAGTAACGAACAGTCAGGAGAGGAAGGAGAGCGGTAGTGAAAGAAGAGATAGCTAACCGAGCTGTGAAGTGAGAGGTGGAAGCACATGAAAGAATGATCTGGCGATTCAAAAGATGACACCCTAGCTAAGGGAAGGTGTTCGCTGACCTAGACACCAAGCCCATGCATATGAACATTGGAGTCCTTCCTGAAGAGGGGAAGGTAGCCAGGAACGTAGAACTCAGATGAGGGGATAGAAGGGTTAAGATTAGTTTCACATAGGGCTAATATATCATGTGAGTTATTGTGGAGGAATTAATCTACGCTGGGGAAGTTCGTGCGGATGCCGTGTATGTTAGTGAAAGAGATGCATAAAGGTTTGGGTGTTTTCAAATGGGCTGGTTTAGTTTTGCTATTATGTTTGCTTTTTTCCATAGTGATTCAGTTAAGGAGAGGTCTTAGAATAGGATCAGTCGGTCAATCGTTTGCAACTTGTGAAGGATGGAGACTGGCGCGGCCTACAACATAATGTGGCCTCGGGGTTGCCCACCGAACGTTCATGCAGGGACGCCCGTCCATGCGGTATATGACACTACAAGAACCCCGGTATTATTCAACTGTTGATCAGAGCAGCCTCTCAAGACGCTACGCAAGAGTTCGGGCTCCTTATTACCAGTCGGAAGCAGCAACCAGGAAACTGCCAATCCGGTACCCTCAGAATGTAAAGACGTTGCCACCATACTCCGTAACGGCAAAGAGCTTCCAGCTGAACTAACACTAAGACCGGAGAAGTGGGATGAACCGGGAACCCCTTCCTAAACAAGAAACAAGGCAATCACCTCTACACTTATTCAAAAGAAAGGGGTGAAGTGTGAGACCGGGAGATAGTAGGAACTATCTACTCCAATCAAAAAGAAAAAAGAAAAAAAAAGAAAAAAAAGTGATTGAGGTTTACAAAGTTTTAACTTAGTATAAGTCGAAAATAACCTTGAATTGCAAAATAATTTACACAAACTAAGTTAGTGACAAAAAAATAAAATATCAAAGACGAACAAAAAACGAAAAAAAAATTTCCAAAAATTACAGAAAAACAGACTGAAAAATGAACTGAATCCCGGTTGACTTACCACAAGCAGCTAACACTGGAAAGTTGATTTAATTAAATTTCTGAAGACAAAAATAGAAATTAAACCATTTTTTACAGAATATAGTCGAGTTAATATACTGTTAAATATCAGGCAATGAATGTCGTTTATATTTAATCATGAGCCGATCTAAACATCGTATTCTTGCTTTAATTTCAGGTCAAAATTAAGACAAAAATCGTTCAACATTTGGATATTGTTTTATTATGTTGGTCCAAACATTCGCTCACATGAGTTATCTTCAGAGATTTTACAGAGACGTCGACATAAATACATCCACCATCAAAGATGATTTTATCTTGTGTTGACATAAAACATTGCTAAGCAGCGATAACAGTCACCGAATAGCAGTTCGTAAATTTGTAATGCGGTTCTATGACGTCACACCGCGCGAGAGACCGAAATGTTAACGGAACCATATGTCTAAATGTAATGTAATTTGTTATGACCAGATTCAAATGTGATTTTATGAAATGTGGGTTGTTTTGATTTAATGTAGATGGCCTCCAATATCTGAGGGTTCTTTTTAATATCTGTATGAGTGTGTATAATTGTGCTATTGACTAAAATTTATCTAATACTTATTGAATGGCCATGTTTTTCTAGGAAATGTTGTTTAATTGAACTTTGATAAAAATCTAACAGGTAACTCTACGGGAGAGCTTGGTTGTAGTAAAACCAATATATGTAGTGAGTTTATTATAAATACCAGAGATACAATCTCTGAACGGGCATGTAAATTGATACAGTACATTGGTTTTCTGCAGAGAATTTAGTTGTGTGGTTGTAGGGTTATTAGAGACTATGTGGTCAATTTTTTAATTTTTTTAAATATACGATGAGCTTAATTTGATGATTATTATTTATTGGGTTTACATTTCTTCGTATTGTGTTTTTCAGTGTCGTTTCATTTATATATTAGTGTTGAGATATGATAAATTTAATTACTTGCAAAATTGTTGGTTTTTAGTAGTTTACTAAGCAGGTTTGTGTCCTAAATTATTCGATAACGACATATAGATAAAGCATTAATAAGATTAATGTGGGGAAATTTGTCACTTAACTGAGTAGTTAATATATATATATATATATATATATATATACATAAAGAATCACAAGATAGCCAAAACCTACCGCGGTTTCACACAACGAGCCGTTGTCAGGGCAGTATTTATTTTGTATGAAATACAAAATTATGGCACAAGGCCTAAAAGGGGGAGGGGGAGAGGTTGGTTCTCACTTAACTATCCTATACCTAGCTAAACACTATCACGACCCATTCACTCGTTACAATTTGCACAATCACCAAAAGAACCCATCCATCTACTCCCAATCCTTCTTACACCACAATGCCAGAAACTTACAAGGGACACCTAAAAAGTGGGGAAATTAACCCATGACAATAAAAATGTATTTATATACAATATAATATATACAATATAATGTAAAATATTTAATGAAAAATGAAATGATGGGAGGGGGATGAACCCAAAAATAAACTAAAAATACAACAAATTTTTGAACTAAAATAATAATCAATGTTAGTAAGAACCGTCCATCCCAGAAAAACAGAGTGGCCGCTGTATTCCGCCAAACGACGAAATCAAGAAGCACACTCGCTAAGGGAGTGGGGGGGGGTAAAAAATTAGCGGAATGGGACAATAAAAGGCTGAACCAGTCGAGATAAAAAGGAGACCAAAACAAACTGGGGAGGTTGGGAATCTCGACATGGATCATAACAAAAGAGAAAGCCGGGTACAGACTAGGAACACATTCATTCACTTTAACTAGGTACACAAGAGAGAACTAGCTTAACCAGGGGAGGGTTCCAGAGGAATCCACCCCGATGTAACCAGCAGAACTAAAAGAGAAAATCAAGATTAGCCCCGTTCAAGCGAACCAGGCTCGCCACATTTACCCACCTTTTGCTAAAGTCTGTCGAAGTCAAACGTTTCCAATCAGTTCTAATCTTTATTTTGAGCTGATGCTCAAAATAACAGATCAGATCCTGATGTGAAAGACGCCGACCTCGCAAGACTTCCTCCATTCGCGTCGTCCAAATCACCATTCTAGCCGTGGCTAGCAGCGACAGAAACACCATACGCTTCATCCCAGAGAACGGGGGCGACACATTATCACAGGCGAATGCACGATCAATGAGCACAAGCTCTCGCGGCTCGATACGAGCAGTCAACTCGCCGACCCGGTCCCATAGAGGGCGAACGCGCGAACAATGGTAGAAGGCGTGCGAAGCCGTTTCTTCCAAGCCAAGGTTGCAGCGTTCACAACCTGGCAAATCCGCCAGGCCCCATATGAAGGCCTTGTCATTGAGAGGCAAGCGATTCCGAGCTAATCGCCAGGTAAGCGAAAACTCAGAGTTGTTGAGATAATCACTACCTGGCGCCCAAGACCAGAACGAGCGAAACTCGTCCTCCGACAAGCGCAGCACATCACGTAGTGAATCCTTTGCGACGCCCTCCACTAACCCACGATAGAAGACTCTCCTAGGCCGTGAAAGGTCACTGGACCGTGGAATGGCCCGCAGGGCCGCCAGACATTCGAGGAGAAAACTCGATCGCTCTCGAGGCTTACGGCACCGCCTCAAGATGGGGGGAGTGATAGTAAGTCTAGGGAACATGTCCCTCACTATCCCCCTAAGCAATGAGTCTTCGGAAATTGCTCGCCTGAGAAAAACCAACCTTGACGCAACCTTATGGCCCATCAGGTATGGCATTCCCAGGCCCCCATGACACGGACGTTGGTAACAGACACGTTTGTCGACATAGTGTTTGCGTCCTCTCCATAAAATGGAGAATAGCAAACGCTCGATCGCCTTCTTATGCCGTTTACAAAGTGGAAGTACTGACAACTGGTAAAGGATAATGGGAAAGACGTATGTAGCACACGCCTCAGCCATACCCTTTAAGGACAAATTCCTTCGGCGCCAAATCTTGGCCGACGCGCCTACCTTTGCCAGTACTTCAGACCAATTTTTCTCCAACTGTAGGTCGGGCCCGAACCACACTCCAAGAATGCAGACCGGGCCGTCCGTCCAGTCGAAGGGCCCCGGGAGGGTCAGACCCTTCCAGGCGCCTAACCGCAAGCCGGACGACTTGTTGCGGTTAATCTTGGCCCCTGTCACCTGTTCGTACCGTTCAAGCGCCTTCTGTACCACCTCGATGTCCCTGCGGGAGGACACGAAAGTAGTGACGTCATCGGCGTACGCGGAAACCCTGGCTCGAGCACCACCAGGGACAGCGATTCCACGTAGGGCCGGACTGCACGCCCTGTCCCTTAGCCGGCGAAGGAGGGGCTCCAACGCCAAAGCATAAAGTAGGGGCGACAGTGGACAACCCTGTCGGG
>JBBBDQ010001537.1:5000-212500 GCA_037127315.1 Ascarosepion bandense
TACATAGCGTGGAGAAAGGATGGTTAAATATAGGAAATGTCAGAGGGTGGGTGATAGGCGGGTAAGGATACCGAGAATGAGTGTTGGGTAGATGAGAGTGTTCTGAGAATAATTGGGAGTTAGTGTGGTAGGGGGTGTCTATTGACCCTACATTTAAACACCTGGAGATTGTAGCTGTCGGGAAAGCAGACTTGTGGAAGGGAGTTCTACAGGCGGGAAGCGCGAGAAAAGAAGCTTTTGGAGTAGAATTTACGGTTACATCTTATCTGTTTAACTGCGAAATGTCTTAAAAATAAGTGCATGTTTTACAATATTTCTTTCATATTTTCCTATTTTTAAATTTTATGACTAATTTCTCATTAAAATTCAAAATATGTCACATAATTTTACTTTTCTACGAGAGTTGCCTAAAGTAAAAAAAATAAAAAAATAAAAAATAAAAAAAAATTGAGAAACACCAGTCTAATAAACAACAACAACAACAAATAATTTGAATAACAAAGGTGAGCAAATACTTACTTGTCAGTATAAATAAAACACTCAGTTCTTGAAGAATTTTCAAACTTGATATACCCAACCATTGTCGTATCGTCAGCAAATGCTTTAATAAGTGGTGGCCGAGACAATACAAGTTCTGGGTGAATTCCAACAGAAATTAGAATTAACACGCAACTTTGTATATAAAGATTGACCATTTTAAGTTGTAAATTAGCTTCACAATATTTTTTTCTTCTGTTATTTATTGATATCTCTTAATATCCTGAATTAATTTTTTTTTTCTTTTTTGGTTTCCTCGTCAGCAAAACTGTCCTTCAACGTCAACGATACAGGTGAACTGAAAATAATAAACAATATCAATTAATAATGAACAAATATAATAATTTCTCAAGCTCTTGTCTGCGCGCGTGCACCGGACAAACAGGACGGCAACAATGTTTGCTGTTTACATTCTTTCCTTCTTTTTTTTTTAATTCTTTCCTTTCATTATTTTATAAACACGTGGCCACTTTTAAGCTGACGTTCCACTCGACAGATGCTCACTTCCACGTTAAATGTTACGCTTCCTTTTTGTGGTTGTGCTGATATTCATATATAATTCACTTTTCTTCTTTCAATTTGTGCATCAAACTTAACGGGGCGGTTGGTATAAGGGTGAGATCATAAAACGATAACAAGCGAGCTGCTAAATAAGTTACAGACAGACGACATCTAATCTCTCCCACTCTCTAAATGTTTCTCTAAATTTTTTCTTTGTATCCTTTATTCTGTATCACTATTGCTCGCATACTGTGTCGCCGATAATAAAGTGCCGAATCCGTCTGTCAAAACATGTCACACAGCACCCAGCACCCACGCAACTTAAATCTTAAAGAATATCTAAACTTATTTATAAATGGAGATTTGTCTCTGTGTGTGTGAGTCTGTGTGTGTGCGTGTGTATGTGTGTCCGTTACCTATAGACTCCGAAACGGCTGAACCGATTTTCTTGAAAATTTACACCGTTGTACTATAAGCGTCTGCGAGTGTTCTTAGCTAGGTTTTTTTTGTCGAGGTACCCCCGATAAATATCGAAAATCGATAATCGAAAAAAATCAGGTTATAGAAGGAGTGGTCCGATTTTAATTTGACTTTTCAAAAGGTTTCTGCTATTTCACTGGCCATTTTCAAGGATTTTTTTTTCCTCATGTTTTGATTGTAACATAAGTTTTGCATTTTAGTGAAGTAGGTGAAAGCTTTTGTAAAGTTAAAAATTATAGAAGAATTTTACATTCCTTATCTTCAGCAAAAAATGTTCCATTAATTTTGACTTTTCAAAAGCTTTCTGCTACTTCACTGGCCATTTTCAATTTTACATTCCTTATCTTCAGCAAAAAAGGAAGCATGTTAGAATACTGGTAAAATGATATACAAAAAGATTAATAAAATATTTTTCTTACGAATGAAATACGAAGGAAAAATAATGATTAACTTTAGACTTGAATAGGTAAAGATTATAGGGATTGAGAAAGTAACCTCTCGGGAGTCCGTTTCACAAAGAAGCAGTTTTTGGAAAGAAGCTTTGATAGTACAACTTACTTCTTACTTATGGCAGGGTGGGTCCCATCTGCAAAGGTCACGGCTGGCGGAACCAATGAATGTTGATGAAATTAAAGAGAGAGCAGTGAGTATCTTACAATTTTCCCCCCGTGAGAAAGGGTTTTAAGGTAGAAAATTATTCATCAACAGCAAAGCTGCATTTGAACTCTATCAAAACTGGCAAGTGAGGACTGGGCAACCACAGAAGAGTTTATTGACCGCAAGTGGTGTGATAAAAACATAATATGGCAAATTAAAACTAATAATAAAATGACAGCAGTAATGGTATTGTATCGACCCAAGTCCTGTTATAATGCAGCAATAAAATACAGGAGAACATTGACTAGTTTTACGCCCGTTCGACATGTTATCAATAATGTATGAAAGAGTTAAGCAAATGTAACTATTATGAGATAAACGTAGTAGCAATAGTTAAGTTTATATATATATATATATATATTTCTTTTGTAAACGAGTTATTACGCGACCTAGGTTTCTACCATTTGGTGTCTTCAGTTATTGAAAATCGCCTGAAGACACCACATAGTAGAAACCTGGATCGTGTAATAACTCGTTTACAAATGAAAAAAATATTCAAAAGTTCTACAGTATAATTGTATTGAACACTTTTAATACAAATGTGTACTGGTCTAATTTAATTATGACCAAAAACTAAATAATTATATATATAGATATAGATTCGCAAGAGCGTAAAACCTAGGGTCACAAACTCACACCTATCTATATGAATATGTCAGCTCTACATTTTCGGACGAGCTCATGTACGGTTCGCCTCTAAATGGAAAGTGGCTCTGACTGTCGCCAATCAGAAGCACTTGCAAGGTTTCATACCGGGCCCAAACGTAATTTTCCCAGTGTCTGAAAGCGCTTATCGAGGGTGGGCCAGAAACTGATAATCTCTGGTCGGGTCGGCGCGGAGAGGGGGGTATGATGTTGAAAGACTCGAAACCCCCTAGTGATCCTCGAGATGACATCACTGACGACACCCTCTAGCGCCCCCACTACGGTGCTTATGTTAACAACTGACAAATTCTAAATTTTCCCCAACATTACTTTGAATAGATACTCATATTTAAGTAGATCATCTGTTTTTTTAATTAAATATTTTATTTATATATTTCTACCAGCTTGAATATTTATGAGAAACTTTTTTAGGATAATATGTGTCATTCGGAATAAGCCGTCATTTGATCTGACGTGTCGTAGACCGTTCGACCACGAATGGTTTCGCAGTTTGAACGAAGCCTGAATCTAGCCTTATAAACACAAATTTTCAATTACCCGCAATATTTATCCCTTCTCTGAAAGCGTATCTTTATGTAACAAATGCAAGCAGACAATGTTACGGAAAGTTCCGGTGACTTACAAAAGGGATTAAAAAAACCTCATGTTTTTCTTACACATTTTTATTAAAAATATTCAGGCTGATATATATATATATATATATATATATATATATATATACACACACACACACACACACACACACACACATATATATATATATATATATATATATATATATATATATATATTTACTGTTTAATTAAAAACAGCGTATCTACTCAAATACAACTATCTATTAAATTAAAAAATTATATATATATATATATATATATATATATATATATATTGGGCGTGTTTATATGCGCTAAAAAGCCTGCTTTCTTCTGCTGGACGCTCGTGGCATAGGGGAGTATAGTCGCCGATTGACGCCAATTCGGTCGGATTTCAATCCTGGGTTAGGAAGCGACCGGTGTCTAAGCCATACTGATGAGTTGTAATACAGCGAAAGAGATCTGTCTGCCGATGACTATAGTATATATAAATTAAAGTTGGTTGTTTATAACTTTTTATTTTAAACAGAATTATATTTTTTCTATGTGTCCTCTGTCATTTTTCACTAATAAAGTTTCTCGAATGGTCAGGCCGGTAGACGAAATAAAATATTGTTTTAGAATAAACGGTGCGTCTACTTAAATATGGGTATCCACTAAAATAACGTTTAAAGTAATAAATATAAGTCAATATTTGTCTATATTTCTAAGATGTGGTAGTATTTACAATATTTACATTATTTGGACTAGTGTCCTTATCTTTATTTCCATTTGTACGACGTTTGAAGAAGGACAAAACGTACAACGGCCGTTACGAAAAAAATGTATATATATATTCGTGTAAAATCTTCTGTACAATAAAGACGGAAGCTGATAATGGTTTGCCTGAAATAGGCCTACACCTCCGATTTACCATGAAATAACGTGTCTGCCTAAATTTTTTCTGATATTTGGCTATATGTATTTATATACATATATATTTAAAGCTCTCTCAGAGTGTTATCCTACCACTGTATGTACAGGATACTCCTTTGGATTTTTCTATATCTAAACCGCATGCTGATATATATATATATATATATATATATATATATATATATATATATATATAAGCATGTTTCATTAAAAATGCCAGACAATTTATGATGATCTCAATTCGGTCTCATTTAAAAACACCTGAAGAACTACCGAATTCTATCCTTAACTTATTGTTGAAAACACTAATATCATAGCAACACCCACATACAAAATACGTTAAAAATAATGGCGGTATTAGTAATAAAAAAAGAAAAATCTAACACTGAAAAACATCAACTACGTCTTCCAGCAGGACTCCGCTCCCGCACACAAGGACAAGACGATCCAGGCCTGGCCGCTCAACAATGTATCTCACCCTTGGTCGCCGGACTTGTGGCCACTCACCCGACTACAACCTATTTCTTTTGGCCAAGAAATCGTGATCGAGACTATGACCAACAAGCACGCCCACAACACGGTCAATTCTCTGAAAGCTGCCATCGTGGAGGCGTTCGCCGCAATGGACAAGGGTATGGTCGCTAAAGCGGGTGACTCATTTCACACCCGCCTTGAGATGATCGTCAACATCGGCGGCGGTTACATTGAAAAACAATGTCGTACGTAATTCTAACTGTTGCTAAATATACTGACGGGTCTCTGCATATAAAACTCTTGTTTTTATTGCCTATTTCTTTTTCTTTTTGTCAAGTGTCGAAATTTTGTTGCAACACCCTGTAGGATACATAATACCGAAAATATTTTGAATAACTTTTATAACTGTATAACGTGTTATTGAAAATTTATTTGATAACACGTTTCGTCATTTAAGGATTCCTCAGGTCTAAAAACGAAAGCAGAAAATGTGTGTATTTGTGTGTTTGTTTAAATAATGAATCCTACTTTTTTTCCAAAAAAAATTGGCGTTTCTCAAGATTAAAGAAAAAAAAATGAGTAACTTCTAAAAAAGCGGTTCATATATTTTCTATCTCTTTTATTGATAATACTTAGTTCACGCTGAGAATTGTTGATATCTTTTGACAGCTTTTTTTGTATTGAATTAAGGTCAATCGCCATCTCTTTTTTCAGAATGAACTGGAAAGCAAGTAATTCATATTTTTTTCTGAAACGAATCCAAGGCAAATCTTCATATAATCCTTCAGATGGGTTGAAAAGATTTATGTTTTTTTTTTTTTTTTGGTTTATCCATGTGTTTTTCTGTGTCGATAATTTGTTTTACATAGGATAGGGAATTCCGACAATGATTTTAAGAAATTTAAGAAATGGAAAACATTTCATTGAAAAGAGATTGGATATAGGTTAAATGATATTTTGTCACTTGATCGAAAAAGTCCTTGGTGGCTGATTATAAGCAAGTTGGATTAATATTTATAAATATTCAATTACTTCTTTATATATATGTATGGCAAGTATAAAGAAGTTGGATAATACATATAGATATTTATTATTTCTTTACACACAGACTCACAGGCGCACGCATATAAGGGAAGTATAGGCAAGTGCGTTAATACATATGAATATTCATATTTCTTTATATGTATAAAGGAATTATATGCAAGTAGGATAATACATATAAATATCCATTATTTTATATATATATATATATATATATATATATATTATCCCACTTGCATATACTTCCTTTTGTATATATATATATATATATATGTGTGTGTGTGTGTGTGTGTGTGCATATATATATATATATATATATATATAAAAGATTTCAGAATATTACAGTGGGTAATACATATTTCACTGCGTCCTGATGATATTATCGCGGCTCATCTGACGAGCCGCGATAATAATATCAGGACGTGATGAAATATGTATTACCCACTGTAATATTCTGAAATCTCTTATAAATTATATTACTCTGTTAAATTAAATAAATGAGTTTAACTTTGAGTTCTCTTGAGTTCGTCTTTATCGGAATTTACCTGGATTGTATACCAAGCGTACTATATATATATATATTCTTTAATCCGAAATGGAAAAACAGGAAGGTAAATTCCAAGAACCTGATCCTAATTAATATTAAAATTTTAATATTAAAAAATGATACAGGAGGAGAGCTCAATGTACTTAAAATTACTGAGCCAATATACATTAAAGTCAATTTTTTAAAATTTCAAAAATTTCAAAATTCAAAAATGTGGAATGAACATTGAAACTGACCTCTAAAAAAATTTCTTGTTACGTATATTTCCAAAATCTGAACTGTTTTTTATTTATTATTTTCCTCTTTCTTAACCCTATTTTTCTTCTTTTTGAATTTGGAACTGTGTTGCTGCGGAGAGGCGAATTCTCTCTTAGAGAAGCTATATATATATATATATATATATATATATATATATATATGAAGTATATGCAAGTGGGATTATACATATAAAGATCCATTGTGATGAATATGTTAATATGTTAATATAAAAAAGCAGGATTTTGTCCAGGAATTCATAGATGAATTCTAGCGATTTAAATTCAGATTTATAATCTCGTCCCTATTTTTTACCAAAACAAAAATGTCAACATATCTTGCATAAATTTCCTGTTTATCGGTTGTTTCAAACACTTCGTTTTCGATGTAGGACATGTAAAATTTCGAGAAAGTAGGGCATAATGGGTTTCCCATACTGACACCGTTTGTTTGGAAGTATATGTTACCATTATGGTCATAAAATGGGGTAATTGTGGTACACGCGGTGAGTTGTTTACGAAGAGCTGCTTGATTTGGATTTTTGGTGGAGGGATTGATGAGTGTTTGCCGACACAGCCACTAATTACATTTCATGTCTCTTCAACCTGGGACATTAGTATAAAGATTTTCTACATTCAGTGAAGCTAGAATATTACATTTGGGATTAGTTGCTTTTAATATATGGAGGAATTCATTTTTTAATGTAATGTTGAAATTGTTAGGTCTGTAACTAGAGACTGAGAAATTATATGATTCAAGGTTTTAGATACTTGGTATACCAGTGTAGGTATTTGTAATATGATGGGTAGGAGAGGAAAAACTGGTTTATGAGTTTAAAGATAACACTGTTGGTAGTCACCGATAATTTTCTTGATTTTTAAACGACCAACATCAGGGTTGTTTGCTGTGATTAATCTATTTACAGACTTTTTTATTGAATCAGTGGCCTGATTTCTTAATTTATTAAGATTCGGTTTCCTCCTTTAAAGACGTAAAAAACAGACAAGTAGTACTCGAGTGAAGGAGCAGCTACCCATGGGTGGATCAAAAAAGTCAGGTTTATTGTAAAGAGAATACACTATGGCAAAAAAGAGGGAATCTGGTGGCAGGCTAGTAATTGCCGAAGCAAGGGTATTTGCCGCCTTCCCACTAAGGCAAATGTAACACAAGGTCTATTTATCTGCGATTCCAAGCCCTTAAGTTCAGCCCAAAATATCGCATTAACAAAACCTAAGGTTGGGTCAGGCTCTTGTTTTCTTAACCCAAACGAGACTTTACCCTTCAGCTGAGCCTCGCTTGGGTCCCTCTCTGCTTGGACGCAGAGAGGTAAACAAGAGTGCTTGCTCCAGACTGATCGCTCAGTCCGTACGCAAGCTACTTCGTTGCCGAGGCAAGGGTATTTGCCGCGTTACCATTAAGGCAGGTGTGAAAAAAAGTCGATTTATGTGGAAACTTTGAGCCCTTAGAGCTCAGCGAAAAATATCCCGTAGAAAGAACTGGGTCGGGCTCTTGTTTATTCAAAACAAGCGAGACTCTACTTTTATCGGAGCATCGCTTGGGTCCCTCTCTGCACGAACGCATAGAGGTAAAAAAGAGTGCTTGCTCAAGAGCAGTCACTCGGTCTGTCACCAAGTCCCGTTGACGAGGAAAGGTATTTGCCGACTTCCTACTAAAGCAGGTGAGACACAAGGTCTATTTAAGTGAGATTCCGTGCTCTTAGGCTCGGTTAAAAGTATCCCGTAGACGCAGCTTAAGGCTGGGTCGGGCACTTGTATTACGAACCCAATCGCTACTCTACCTTTCGGTGAAACCTCGCTTGTGTCCCTCTCTGCTCGGACGCAGAGAGGTAAACAAGAGTGCTTGTTCCGGACTGATCGCTCAGTCCGTACATAAGCCCCTCGTTGCCGTAACATGGGTATTTGCCGCCTTCCCTCTAAGGCATGTGTAGCACAAGGTCTATTTATGTGGGATACCAAGCCCTTAAGCTCGGCCAAAATTATCTCGTAGACGCAGCTTAAGGCTAGGTTGGGCTCTTGTTTTATGAACCCAAGCGAGACTACTCTTCCGCGGAGCCTCGCTTGGGTACCTCTTGGCTCGGAGGCAGAGTTGAACAAGAGCCACTGCTCGGGTGTGATTGCTCAGACCGTGAGCAAGCCTCGTTGCCTAGACAAGTCACATTTTCTGCGCTCACTATATATGGTTACCCATATAGTCAGTCTACATAGGCGATAGGAGGTGTGTGACGTTCCATTACAACTCTCTATCTGAGCCAATTTTCCCATGAAATTTTGCTCAGTACCTTTTATTTTGGTGCTGGCTGGTCGGAGATATTTCCATTAGTACTAATGGAGATTTATAGAACTGGTATTTTGAATGCGTCATATATTACCACCATTAGCAATTCTTCACTTAGCATGACATATTTCGTATGCCTTGTCCTTAACTAGTTTAAATATCTCTTACATTCAAATCTTTTTTTCTTTTACGCCTGTATATCACTCTGCCAATTCTTTTAGTGACAATTCGGTCTTCCCAGAATCTTTTTTCACCTTTATAATTTCCGAGGAAAACTGTTTTTTTCTGGTTTATAAACTTTAGTCGCAAAGGCTTCTTTTTCCACCATTCTTTTCATTGCACTAGGCAACAGACTGTGAGACACTAACTGAATTTTTCTCGCGAACATCACTTCGGCTGGTGATAAGACTGAATCTGTGTTCAGATTTGGAGTAATTCTGTAAACTGCTAATAAACTTTTGTATACTCGTTTCAAAGTGTCCATACTTTGATTTTTTCTTAGAGCTCCTTTAAAATTGTCTACGAATCTTTCTGCTTGCCCATTTAAATCAGAAGCCGTAATGTAGTCTATGGAAAAAGATGTGCAGAAATTCTAAAATTCTCCGCTGGTTAACTTTGTCCCGTTGTTTCTAACTAAAGTTTTTGGTACACCGTAACGACTAAAATGCTCGTTTTGTACATTCATGTTATTCTCGGATGCCGGACGTCTACACATGAATATTTCCGGCCACTTGGAGATACCGTCCACGATTATAAGGTAGTAGTAATTATCTATTGGTCCAACGTAGTCGATGTATAACCTCGTTCACGGGACATCCGTTTTAGGCCATGGCTGAATTTTCATTGGTGGTGCTTTTGCCGCAAGTTGACAACCTCTACACTCTATTACCATTTTTACGATCTCCTGGTCAATATCTATAGCTACGCATTAATGATTCCATTCTTGACATGCCCGGATGATCTATATGAAATTCCTTCAAGATTTTCTTTTGCAGTGTATATGGTATTACCACGCTATCTGCGTATAATAGCACTTGCTCGTTGATTAAGAACGGTGATATATTAGATCTTTTTAAGTTTTTCTTTCAGCCATACATGCTTCTTAATTTTTTTTTTTTATGAAATCGTCCTTCTCAGCTGCTTTTTTATGTCTTAGAGTGTCACGGGTAACTTCAGAATTCTATTGCATAATAGTATTGATAACTGTTTTTCTTCTTTTAAAGCAGCTATCAGCATGTCTTCTAATAGTTCTGCGTCTTACGGCCTATTACGTTGGATACACCGGTTCTCGCTCGATCACCGAAGATAAGCAACGTTGAGCCTGGTCAGTACTTAGATGGGTGACCACTTTGAAATACCAGGTACTGTAAGCGTATAGTGACGGATGTGCGTTGTCGTGCATTGGATATCGGCTCGGAAAAAAGAAATCAGTGAGCCGAGTTCGAATTCCAGTTGAATACCCTGCATTCACTTAAGCACTGGTACTCTTGGGAAAAGTATTAATCCGTCCCTTCCCTCCAGTTATGGGTTAAATAAAAGGGTAAGACTTGGGAATCCTGCCATTAAAAAAAAACAAATCCTAATGAAACTTGATACTCGAAAAGAAAAATGTTGTAAAAAAAGAAAATAACCTTACCCAGAATCATTGGTTATGACCTTACATGATCCCATAAGGATTGATAGGTCGTTAAACCAACAAACATCTAATAGTTCTGCAAATTTTGAAAGCAACCTAGACAAACCATCGGCGTGTCCTAGTTTTCTCGAGGATAGGTATTCTATCTTAAAGTCGAAGTTTAACAAGATTATTCCCCAGCACTGTAACCTGTTAGACGTGTACGTTAGTATACTCTTTATTGATCCTAAAATTGTTAACAACGGTGTATAATCCGTCTGTAGTGAAAATCTTTTTTCATGGATGAACCTGTAGAATTTTTTTAATCGCGTAAATTATGTCAAGGCTTTCTTTTTCAATCTGGCTATAACTTCTTCAGGAAGTAGAGTCCTGGAAGCATGGGCTTTGGGGTTTGTAGTCCCATCTTTAAGCTTATGTAGAATTAACGCTCCGATTCCATATTTACTAGTGTCAGATGCTACAATTATTTTTTTTTAGTGCCAAAATACGCTAACTATAAATCTGAAACCAGACAACTTTTTATTTATTGAAAGCATCTGTGCATTCTTTAGACCAAGTCCATTTTGCCCCCAATTTTAATTAGTAATTCAGTGGGGACTGAAGCTCATTCATTTTGAGAATGTAGATATTGTAATAACTGACTAAGCGTAAAAACACCGGAAGATTGTTGATGCTGTTAGGTGGTGGCATATTTTTAATACCTTCGGCCCTTTCCGGGTCCAGTCTTTCGTTCTCTCGATTATTTGTCCCAGATATTTGCTCTGCTTCATGAAATCCTTGCATTTATCTGAACTTAGCTTGAAGCCATATTCATCAATCTTCTAAAAAATTGCCTTGATATATTTTTCTGCTGTTCGTTGTTTTCGCTCTTTAGCAGGATGTCTTCCAGGTACGCAATGGCAAATTATAGTCCCACTAACATGGTGTCAATTATTTCTTGTAACATACCTGGGGGCCATTTTTAACCCAACCGGGCGAAGATTTTTCTTGTATAGCCCCGTGTGTGTATTAATTGCTTACAACATTGAGCACTGTTCATTCACTTTCACATATGCGTCAGACAGATCTATTTTGGAAAACATTTTGCCACCATTAAGCTTAGAAAAAATTTCCAAAGATTAAGGGTATGTGTGGTCTTTCAAATAGTCATTTAATCCGGTTGAAAAATTTTCACAAACTCGGATTTTTCTTATTTTTCCTTACAAACATTGTAAGTACAGCCCAATATGAGTCAGTCGGTTAAGTGCCATACGTGATACACGCTTTGGGCGATCATGTCTCGAAAGAGACATGACTGACTTGGCAGAAGATTATATCGTAGTAGGTTTCCGTTGCTTTCTGAGGTAGACTGGTTGCCGAACAAAGCTACAGAACCCAATCTGTCTTATTATTTAACCCATAACTGGAGGGAAGATACGGATTAATACCTTTCGAAATGGTATTTGCGCGTAAGTGAATGCAAGCTTTCTCCAAACATCCCAGTTCTTGATTTACGAAAACTAAAGCTGAAAATGTTATATTCCTTTTTGTTTTGGATACTGATCTTATGTTCTTTTTAAGTTCGAACCCTACCTCGGTTTTTGTGCATTGTCCGAGACCTTCAGAAAACAGGTGTTGAATTTCGTTTTTCAGCTCAGAATTAAATTTTTCAGTTTATTAAGATTTTTTTTTCTTTACTGACGCGTTTACTTTGTTGCAAAATGAATTTACAGGTAATTCACATAAATCGAAAAGCACGATCCAATATCTACCAAATAAATTCGTCATATCTGGAAGGACAGAGACTTTTGATTTGAACGTACTCTTCCTAAATGATACGTTGCAGCTAAATTCGCCACTGAAGTTTAGATTTTTCTCATACACTCCTCGAGCTATTTCTCTTCTACTCGTTAGTGATGGATAATCTATTTTCTTCCATGTTTATTCATTCACAATAGAAATGTCGCTCTCGGTATCAAACAATATCTTCAACGTATTTATTTTCGTATTTACATATTTCCTTTTTTTTCATCCTTTCCAATTTCATTCTTGGATAAAACAACATTTACTTTTGATTTAAATTATTACTTCTTCCTTTTCTGTTTAAAATAACAGTTGGAGCTTTTGTGACCGACATAGCCACACTCGAAGTATACCTTATCCTTAAAAAAAAGGCAGTACTTTTTTTTAATTGCGAACCCCCAACCAACAAACATCACACTGGGATGTTTTCGGCATATATTTTGCAAATCTCGGTTGTTTTATCACTTGGACTTGAGAAATGTTCTTTTCTTCGATTCGTTTATTGTTATTTCTTACATTTATCAGCCTCTGGCATTCCTCAGTCCCATTCTGTAGCGTCATTTCAGGATCTTGCTCTATACTTGTCAGAATCCTGATGCCTTCGTCCTTCGCTGTTACAAGTCGCTGGACGCAGATTAAACATGTCGACTGAAAGGTCACCTAATTGAAACAATTCGCTTTGTGAATTTTGCTGTATCATCTACGGTTGTTTGAAATTTTTTGTTATAATATAGTCGGTTTTGAACGACATAGTTGTTGGTTTTGTCAGTTTCATGAAATACGCCATGTTGAATCATTCTACGGATGAGGATTAATATGTTCTTATTAATATATACTCAATAGCTCTTATATTATATCGAGCACTATTTTATTAAAATCAGCTCTCAATGCACGATAGCTTTATTACACGTGACTAGTAAGAATCAACCCCCGCCCAAACAAAAAACATTCTAATATACTGCTCTTTGTAATCCCCGCCCAAACAAAAAACATTCTAATATACTGCTCTTTGTAAAAAAAAAAAAATCTCTGGTCTTTAACCCGATTTCTGAAAAGGCTTTAATAAAAGTAAAACATTTTAGATTGAGACACGTTTCTCATCCTGTTCTTTATTTATTTTACCATCTTGACGGATTATAAATAAACATAATGTTTCATCGCTATTCTTACTGAATAGTAGTATTTAATTTAGACGCTTCGTTTATTTTCAAAAGCATTTAAAACCGTCTACCGGATACTCAAGAAAACATAATAAAATGTGCCCACTAACCGGATTCGATCCCGCACTTCTTTTGTAGGAAGAATTACAGTCCGGTTTGACGTATTTTCTGTCATAATAAATAAGGCGTTATATTACTTTCTCCTGTAACGCTCAGAGTTTTGGATAATTTTTTCTAAGGTCTTCATTTAAGATAGTCAATAGTATAATAGTATCTATATATATATTGCCATCATTTTAAACGATAAATTCATACAAATATTTCAACGTTATATTTGACGGTACGGGTCCTTTTAAATAATTAGTGGATTTTCTTTTTAATATGATATATATTCATTACTTCATATAATTAATGTCAAGAAGTTTTTTACTTAGCTGAGCAGAGTTATTGCAGTCATAATTTTTTGGAAGTTTCCTAAAGGACTTATTGCGATATTATAACTGAAATAAATGTTATCATTTAAGTGACAAACTTCTCCACATTAATCCTATTAACTCACTACTTGTATCACGATATCGATCGTTTTATGACAAAAAAGCTGCTGGTTTGAAATGTATTTCTTCTTGTAAAATACTGAATAAACAGCAAATTTGACACTAAGCATCATTACTTTATAACTCATTCTTTCTCTCTCTCTCTTTGTATATATATATATATATATATATATATATATATATATATATATATATAAACTTATTTCTAAATGGAACTTTGTGTGTGTCTGTGTGTGTGTATCCATTACCTATAGACTCCTAAACGGCTGAACCGATTTTCTTGAAAATTTACACAGTTGTACTATAAGCATCTGAGAGTGTTCGTTGCTAGGTTTTGTGTCGAGCAACCTCCGATAAATATCGAAAATCGATTATCGAATAAATCGGGTTATTGAAGGAGTGGTCCGATTTTAATCAAATTAGATACACTGATAGGCAAAGACATAAGAAACGATATTCAGAAGTTTCAAGGTTGCAGTTCTTAAAATGGTGCAGAAAATTGATTATATATATATATAAATCGATACCAGGAAATCAAAATTTGACATACATCCATTTATTTTTCTTTCAATCTACGGTTTCGCTTTAACTGTTGCTTTTTAGTCTTTGGTGTCAACGTCCAAAGAGTCTGAGCTCCAAGACCATGGATTAGTTTTAAAGCTTTCATTACACCCGGGCAACGCCGGGCTATACTGCTATATATATATATATATATATTGCGACACGGAAATTTCTATGTTTCAAGATAGATTTTCATCATTAGGCAACAGATGATTTATATTTAAATGACAAAAACCTTTGGTTTGCTGTGAGTGTATGTGGGTGTTTCTTTTGGCTAATCTGCATGGGGATTCATTTTGGGATTTGACCCCAAAAAATACATACTAACCAACTTTTTCTCTTTTTCTTCCTTTTTTCTTTTTTTCTCCCCTCATCTTTCCCTTCTCTTTTTTCTTTTCCCTCCTTAATGGTCGAGGTGTTGACCTGCCTTTAACCTGATCTTATCCATTTCCATTATTTCCCTTTTGATGTGGTATTCTCATTGAGTACCATTTCTACATACATTCACAGCAAACCAAAGGTTTTTGCCATTTAATCTGCACAACAAACATCAACATTGCCTGATGTTGAGAATCTATCTCGAAACATAGAAATTTCCGTGTCGCAATGTACAATTCATACATTTTTGTTTAATCATTTCACCCCGGACAAGGCGTAAATGCCACTGATGTGCGGGGTGGGGGGGTTGCTAGATAACTGAAAGAAAATTACTTAGGGGAGGGAGAAGAGGATTATAAACCAATTAGAAAGAAGCAATAGAAAGATGAAAATGCAGGTGTAATGACAGTTGCAAAGGGGGGAGGAGGAGAGAAAGGGAAGGATATACGGGGTGGGGGAAGGGCTAGAGTCAAGTGGTTAGTAGATGAGTATTGGCATTGCATTTAAATTTCTGGAGGTTGGAGCCGTCAGGAAAGCAAGAATATGGGAGCGAGTTCCACATGCGTGAAGTGCGAGAGAAGAAGCTGCAGGTATAGAATTGTTGTCTGCATTTGGTTAACCTAACTGTGAATGGGTGGGACCCAGTTGCCATTCTGGTTGCACGAGTAAACACCTGTTGAGGAGGTACCAGTGACTTGTTCGTCTGAGCAGAAGCCATGAAAGTACTTATAGAACAGGCCACATTTCGTCGGTGGGGAAGTGGCTGTAGTCGAGCCGCCAAGTCACGTTATCACGTTACTAACTCTCCTTTGGAGCCTGTCGAGAACACTGGGGTGAGCGACAGGGGAGCCTGACCATAAATAGCAGCAGTACTCCATGCAGAGTCGAATGGTAGACTTGTATATATGCAGGATGGATTCAGGCGGAAAGAACATTCTGGATCGACACAGTGACCCAACCTTCTTAGCAGTGAATTTACCTATGGATTCGATGTAGCGGTTCCACTTGAGATAAGAAGAGAGGGTAAGGCCGAGGAGGCGCAGTTTATTGCATTCAGGGAGAATCGCTTGATCCATGCTTATGTGAGGCAGGAGAGGTTGCCTGTGATGGTTGACAGACAACAGCTTGGTCTTGGACGTATTGAAATGGACAAGCCACTTCTTGCCCCAATTCACCACAGAGTGTAGATCCCGTTCAAGGTCAGCAGCGAGATTATGTCTGTCCGCCATGCCAGGTTTCTTACTTGTGCGGGAGTATATTGTGGTGTCATCTTCGTAGATGCCTACTTGGGACTTGATCTCACGTGGGAGGTCGTTGGTGAAAATAAGGAAGAGCGTCGGGCCCAGGATAGAGCCCTGGGGGACACCGGCATTCGTGTTGTAAGATGAAAAGGCATGCCCATTCAATACGACTTTCATTTTACGGTTGTTTAAAAAGGACTGGGCTAGGTCAAGCAGGCGTCCGGTAATACCGTAACCCCGTAAAAAAGAGGCCAGAGTGCCAGACCCTGTCAAAAGCCTTGGAGATGTCCAGAGCAACTGCACGTGCCTCGCCTGACTCATCGAGGGTCCGGAGCATGTACTCCGTAAAGGTTGTTAGCACATCGGCAGTGGACCTGCCAAAGTGGAAGCCATATTGCTTGTCAGAGAAGAGTTTATGGGCAGTAAGATGTTGAACTATTTCAGCATTGATTATGGCCTCGAACACTTTCCCGAATATCGGTAGAAGACTGACAGGGCGATAGTTGGATGCGTCCGAGAGTTCACCACAATTCTTAAAAACAGGAACGACTGAAGGAAAACAGGAAGCAGGAAAACAGGAAGCAGAAAGGCAGTAGTTAAACAGTTTAGAGAGGACAGGGGAGAGTTCAGGGGCACATCTCTTAAGGACTATCACCGGGATTCCGTCGCTACCGCTCGCCTTATGGGGGTCAAGTTTTGAAATTACTCGAGATACTACCTGCGGGGTAATATGTACGTCGTGCAGTTTGGCCTCAGTTCTAACGGGGAAGTCGAGTGAGCATACTCCAGATGAGTCAAACGTGGAGTTGAATGAGAATCTGCAGGCAAAGCACTCAGTTTGTCCGCAGATGATGTGAGAACCTCGAATGCATGGATTAAAGGAGGTACAGAGGATTTGCCGTTGTTAAGCATCCGTTTGCATATCCGCCAGTAGTCCTTGGAGCCGAACTTGCGGTCAGCTATGCGCTGTCGCATTCTCTCAGCGAACAACCGTTTGGTGGCATTCAGGATTCTCTTGCACTTATTGCGAGCAGACGTGAATAGGCGCCTATTGTGATCAGATGACTGGCTCCTGAATAGTAGGAAGTAATGGTTCATGTGGGCAATGGCGGCCGAACAGACAGGAGAGAACCACGGATAGGAATGAGGTTTTAGACAATACTTCCTGGTGGGCATGAAGGCATCAATGCCAGTTTTCACTCATGATGAGACCTCAGAGGCACAGTCATCAACTGGGAGATCGAAAACTTTTCCCCAAGGGACATCGCAGAGGAAATCGCGAAATGCATCCCAGTCAGCTTTTTCGTAGCGGTAGGAGGTCCTATAGGTAGGAGGCTCCTGAGGGGAGTGAGAATGGAAAGAAATACTGAAAGAGACAACTGCATGGTCGGAGTTGCCTAGCGGACAAAGCTGCGAGACTTGACAGGCGTCAGGAGCAGAGGCATAACTATATAATTATATTAAGCTCTATAATACTCATTAAATTGAGCACTGTTTATAATAAAATAAATGCCAGAGCTCTCAAAACAAAAACGAAAAATCTTGAGTCCTCTTCACCTGGAATTATATATATATATATATATATATATATATATATATTGCAATGCGGTTAGCGTTTTTATTTTTGGTAACTATTTTGGTAGCGGAGTTTTATGTCAATATGTTACTGTTGTTATTTCGCGCTATCACGCGGTGTGACATCATAGCACCGTATTGCAAATTTGCGAACTGCCTTTGTTATATATATATATATATATATATATATATATGTATATATATTTAGTGTATTGAGGCAGCAGATAATTTTCGAAACATATATTGTTAAATAAAACATGCTCTATCGACTACCGAGAGCAGCCACACACACACACACACACACACACACACACACACACACACACACACACACACACACACAACCGGCCAAAATTATTAGGGCACCCCAGTTTCTTTTTTAAGAAATGATGTATTTCATACTATTTTTAGTATTTATTGCCAAATGAAAATAGAATGGCAAGGAAGCAAAGATAAACTCGTCCGAATCACCCAAAATTTTCTTCTTTCTTTCATTGATGAAACTGCAATATAGGTAATTATTAAATATTTGTAAATTCATTTGATGCACATGTTATTGTGCAGTATTAACAAAAGAACCATTCTATTTTCATTTGCAAATGTTGATATATATATATATATATATATATATATATATATATATAATTTTTTATAGTTTTTATGTCCCATGTATCCATGTATGTAGATGTATCAACGTGATGACCCCATTCTACTTTATGTCACTTTTGTTTTTATTTTTATCGCTATTGTTATTAAATTCTTGACATTTGCTTGGCATTTATTGTATAATAATACTAGCAGTATAACCCGGCGTTGCTCGGGTGTAATGAAAGCTTGTATATATATTATCGATTTTCTGCACTATTGTAAGAACTGCAACCTTGAAACTTCTGAATATCGTTTCGTATGTCTTTGTCTATGAGTGTATCAAATTTGATTAAAATCGAACCACTCCTTCTATAACCCGATTTTTTCTTCGATTATCGATTTTCGATATTTATCTCGACTACCTCGACACAAAACCAAGCTAAGAACACTCGCAGATGCTTATAGTACAAGTGAGTAAATTTTGAAGAAAATCGGTTTAGCCGTTTCGGAGTCTATAGGTAACGGATACACACACACAGACACACACGCACACACAGAGACACAGTTCCATTTATAAATAAGTTTAGATACATAAATATACCAAAGAAAATTCTGAAATCAGTACACTTTTAATAAGTGTTATTTCGTGAGTAAGAATATATATATATATATATATATATATATATATATATATATATTGTTGTTGTGTCGTGAGTAAAAATAAATAACTCAACAACAGGAATAGGTTAATTGTTGTATTCCGTGAAAATAGTATTTACAAAGGTTATTAGTATCCAATACAAGAATAAAGGTTAATCGTCTCAACCGTCGTAAGACGTAGTATGAGCAATGGGTACTTCCGGGTCGTCACCGGAAGTCTACGACTGACTTGTCGATCGGCTGCTCGGCACACTCTCCCTACGTAGATGCCACCATTACTTTACATAGTAATGGAATAGTCCATTATAGCCGGATAGGCACGGCCGTCCCAACAATAAGCTTTCGCCATAATATTTTCTTTTTCGTTTCATTAAAGCAATATTCTTTAAGTTGAAATCAAGGTCTAAGATCTATGGCACTGAAAGACAATACATTGTGTGCATTGTTTTGAAAAATATTATTTTTGTGTTCATATTATCGTTTCTTTAAATTCCTAGAAACATGCCTTGTTTGTGTTGCGTTATGTTGCATGTCGGCTCTGAATGGGAAATCAGTAAGATCGAGTTTGAATTTCAGTTGAATTAGTTGCATCCACTTACGCTTGGGAAAAGTATGAGTCTCTCCCTTCTCTGTTAAGCTATGGGTTAAATAGCAGAACGGGTTAAGGTTCTATAGTCTTGGTCGTCAATCAGTCCACCACAGAAAGAATGGCAACCTACTGCGGCAAAATCTTCTGCCTATTCAGTCATGGATCGAAAAAGACATGATCGCCCAAGCGTGTTTCACGTATGGTGCTTAACTAACTGATGTTTTGGATAATTTTTCATTCTATTTTGTAAACTCTATCTTCAGGTTTAATGTTAAAGTTGAATGAAGTTAGCTAATGCACCTAGATGCACCGCGTTACCTAAGCGCAAAGTCTCAGGCATGAACTCAACTAAATGCGCCATCTGATTCTTTAATATTTCCAAGTAGTTAACAGCCACTTCGAAATCCCACTACCGGTCACTGAAATTTTTGTAATGGCCGTCTCTTGTTAATAAACGCATGTCTACGCAGATCCGTTCTTCTGTTTTTCATCTGGTGCTATCAATGTCATAGAATATGACATCTGACGCCAAAAAATTAAATTTAAAGCTGAACGGAGCTGTATTTTAAAGGTTTCAATGTAAAAAATTCTCTCTACTAAATAAATAAATATACAATTACAAAGACAGAAGGGTTTACAGAGAATAAAAGACGATATACAAGGCAAAACTGAGAAAACTTCACTGAGGAGAAAGAACAATAACATGTCAGGAATAATTGAAATAGAGAATGATTTTACACATAGTATTTATATTTTTATAGTTTATAGTAAACAGGAGAAGAAGATGCTAGAAAAGACCTCCACAGGCGTGAAGTGTAAAAGAAAAAACGATTAAAATAAAATGTATTTTTACAATTAGCAATTTTGAAATATATTAATGGGTCCTAACTGCCAATCAAGTACAAATCTTTAATTCATGAAGTTGATGTAACAAAGTGAAAAGTACATCAGAACAAGAAAATATTTGTTGAAAAGAGACTAAGAATAAACATTAGGACGATGCGAAAATGATTAAAACAGATGCTAGATTCTTACATAACTGCAGATACTCATTTGGATTGTGTTAATAATCTCTAAACACATACGAGAAGTACCAATCCACGAAAGAATGTTATAAATGTGCAAAATAGATTCGAGTGACTTTTTTTCTGGCACGTTACACAGCCCAAATTGTTCTAGCAGTATTATTAACAATTCGAGATAACAAAGAGAAAAGTTACTAAAAAAATCTGGACGTTGACGTAAGTTGAAGAAATCCTCCGCCCAGCCATGCAATATCATCGTCCCACTGGCTGCACAAATACCTCATTGTATCAGATAGACACTAAATAGTATATCCGCCTTTTGGTAGTTCTTTGTTTTATATCCTGTTGTGTATATAGTCGTCCTCTGCATCAGAAAATCCATTTTTTAATCATTTCACTGCAAACTAGTCGGGAGCACCACTAGTGTGCATTGAGTTACTGTCGAGGATCCGGTTAAGAAGTCCAGCAAAAAATTATATAACAACAACCAAAATAGGAAATATATATATATATATTTATATATATATATATATATATATATCGTTATTTCCTATATATATATATATATATATATATATATATATGTATATCGTTATTTCCTATATATATATATATATCTATATATATATATACATATATCTCGTTATATATATATATATATATATAACGAGATATATATATATATATATATCTCGTTATATATATATATATATATATCGTTATTTCCTATATATATATATATATCTCATTATTTCCTATATATATATATATATATATATATATATATATCGTTATTTCCTATATATATATATATCGTTATTTCCTATATATATATATATATATATATACATATATCTCCTTATATATATATATGTATATATATATATATCGTTGTTTCCTATATATATATATATATATATATATCGTTATTTCCTATATATATATATATATATATATATCGTTATTTCCTATACATATATATATATATATATCGTTATTTCCTATACATATATATATATATATATATATATATATATCGTTATTTCCTATATATATATATATCGTTATATATATATATATATCGTTATTTCCTGTATATATATATATATATATATATATATATATCGTTATTTCCTATATATATATACATATATATACATATATATATATATATATATATATATATATATTAAACACAGCAAAATATATATACTTGGAACTCTGTTAGTAGTACAATAAATACGGGTTAGGAAGTAATACAATAATTGGAACTCGCAAAGGTCGTACGGTAGAAGTCTTGGCTATCTCTGCTCATCGCTCTCTGCTGATCTGCTTATCGGTTATCTCTCACTGAGCTCTCTCACTGCCACCTCTTGTGAGGGCTAGTATATGTAGTTGTAAGAAGAGTTCAATCCGTTGTAATGGGTGATGCCACCATGACAGTTACAGTGAGAGAAAAAACAGAATACAGAGAAAGTTGTATAGAACTCCAGAAGAAAAAAAACACATGTCAATTGTTGTAGATTGGAACTATCAGGGAATCAAGTAAACAAAAGGGAGCCCCAAAGGGGTTAGTTAACAGAAAAGAAACATTTAGGGTAGAAAAGGTGGTTATATTTAACTGTTTCAAAGGTATAAGGGTGTAACCTCGATGCTAATCAGGTAGCACGCGTTAACTCATGTGATCGGGGCACTAGTAAAAAAAATCTTGGTAGAACAGTTGACATGAAAAAAATTGTGGAAAAGAAAGAGAATGACAAGAAAGGTCTACAAATAAACTGAAAGTAAACCGAATGCATAGTCATCAGTAAAAAGGGCAGCCCAAAATGCCAAATACAGGTGAGGGACACTAAAATCAAGCAGGTATAAAAATTTAAATACCTGGGAAATGTTCTAAAAGAAGACGGAAAATGCGACACAAAGATCCGAAGGCGAATTGGCATGGCGAAGGAAGGATTCCAGAAGTTGAGTAAAGTATTAAGAAACAGGACTATGTCGCTAGAAACTAGGAAGAGAGTACTAGATTGCTATGGGATATCAGTTCTTTAATATGACAGCGAATGCTGGACAATATCTTCAGAGATGAAGGAAAAATTTGAAGCAACAGAAATGTGGTTCTGCAGAAGGATGCTGCGGATATCATGGACTGAGCATGTGAGCAATGATGAGGTTTTGGAAAGGATGGAAACGAAAAGGAAATTAATACTTAGCATCAGGAAGAGACTGCTGAAGTTCCTGGGACATGCAATGAGAAAGGAGAGCTTGGGGAACCAGATACTAACAGGCCAGATAGAGGGAAAAAGAGACAGGGGAAAGTAGCGGATAAATTATTTGAAGGACCTAATCAGCTGGATGGCGGAACGAGGGTTGCATAGTGCACCAGAAGAAGGTGTGCTAAGAGCCACAAGGGACAGGGAGATGTGGAAAGCCATGATCGCCTACGTCCTGAAAGAACAGGGCACATAAAAGAAGAAGTAGTCGAGATGCCAAGCCAAGGTCGATTACACTGCAGATTTTTCTTTGCATTGAGTTGAGAAACTCGAGATGAATAGCAGAAGCACCCGACCACATATGGCAACAGTATTTAATGCAAGGATGAATAATAGATTTATATATGCGCAAAATGGATTCTGACGAAAAAAAAATGGCCCAACACAGTGACCCGACATTGGTAGGAGAAGCTCCTTAGTCATTGATTGTTATTGATAAACAGAGTACAGTTGTTATTTCGAATATCCCCATTTCCAGGCAATCGATGGGCAACATGACACACACACACACACACACACACACACACACACACACACACACACAAGCACACCATATATATATATATATATATATGTGTGTGTGTGTGTGTGTGTGAATGTTCTAAAAGAATCAGCGAATTATATTAACGAGTGTACCCCTGCTGTCAAAAATGACGGCAAAATATTTTAGATGTTTATTAACTATTTACGCATTCTCCCTTAGCACATATATATGTATATATATATATATATATATATATATATACCGACTGATCGAACTAATTGTTATTCTCCCTTAGCATATATATATATATATATATATATATATGTATATGTGTGTGTGTGTGTGTGTGTGTGTGTGTGTGTGTGTGTTATGTCTTGATGGCTGTCACAATGCGTTGAATGAAATAAAGGAAGGCCGCGAGGTGTTTGTGTTTGTTACAAAACTTTACTATATATATATATATATATATATATATATATATATATACCTACTGATCGAACTAATTGTTATTCTCCCTTAGCATATATATATATATATATATATATATATATATATGTGTGTGTGTGTGTGTGTGTGTGTGTGTGTGTGTGTGTGTGTGTGTGTGTGTTATGTCTTGATGGCTGTCACAATGCGTTGAATGAAATAATGGAAGGCCGGGAGGTGTTTGTGTTTGTTACAAAACTTTACTATATATATATATATATATATATATATATATATATATATATATATATACCTACTGATCCAACTAATTGTTATTCTCCCTTAGCATATATATATATATATATATATATTCTATAGAAGAGCGGATTGTACATTGACCGAAACGTTGTGAATAAGGCAATAAAGGTGAGGACAATAATCCGAACAAAGTAAATAATATAAATAGTACCTTGTCTCATAGACAAATAATAAAATATTTCACTTTACATTACAAATAATGACTTCACAATTATTATATTTTCTTAAATGTCGATTAATATTTTTATTTGATCTTTCAACCTACTGAAAGATAATCTTCTGCTCAGTCAGTCATGTCTCTTTCGAGACATGATCGCCCACGCGTGTTTAACGTATGGCACTTAACTGGCTTAATCTTTATTTACTTAAAATGTGCTAATTTATTTTAAGCGTCTAAAACACAAAACGTATATAATGTTTACGTACATAAAATATTTTGCAAAGGACATAGCCGTAAGTGACAGTAGCAACAAGCTCTTACTTGTAAAATGCTTTCGTGGCATGCGTCTCAAATAGTCTATGACAATTAATCCTAACTCCAAGCAGGTGAATGAACAAAAACCGTCAATCGGCGCCTCAGAACTACTAATCGACTTCGGGTAGCTGGGGCTTGACAGCCAAGGAAATTAGTTCATTTAGGGAGAGAAAAAAATTGTAATGAAATTTTTAAAAATTCACATAAAAATCATTTTTATTACAAGTTACTAAAGATTGCCTTATGAAGTACAGTTGATAGCGCGGAAGCTTTTGTGTAGCGATGTAAAATGTTTTTATTGTAATCACTTATTCAAAAAAATATCCTTAATGTATTGCTCTATTCTGTATTGAGCACTTTTATCAAGTAAATGCGGTAAACGCTGTAATTTTACTCTATTTCTTCTTACTCATACTTAAAATCTGCCGAGGCTGACAAAGAAAACCGCGCTGCCGAGCTTGAAAAGGGCCTCCAATCCGTGGTGGACTGGGGTAAAAAATGGCTCGTGAATTTCAATGCTTCCAAAATGAAACTGCTATCTATAAACAACCACAGACAATCGCTCCTACCTCCCATTAGCATGGATCAGCCTAGTCTCCCTGAAAGTAAAACATTGCGTCTCCTCGGGTTAACTCTCACAACAGACCTCAAGTGGAATGACTATATAGAATTCATAGACAAATCTGCTGCTAAGAAGGTCGATTCTCTGTGTAGAGCCAGGAAGTTTTTCTTGTATGAAAAAATACTGTACATATACAAATCTACCATCCGCCCGTGCATTGAATACCGCTGCCATATCTGGTCGGAGGCTCCTTCTATTCACCTAGGGGTCTTTGACAAAATCTAATAGTAAATATATAATAAGATCGATCCTGACTTGGCAGCTAGGATACAGTCGCTTTCTCACCGGCGCAATGTGGCTTCCCTCTGTCTCTTCTACAAATACTTACACGACCGCGGCTCCGATGAACTTAGCTCACTGGTACTCCCTATAAATCAATTTAGTTGAGCCACAAGATTAGCAACTAGGTTCCACTCTTTTACTGTGATACCAATGAATTGTAAACGCAAATTCTACCTCAGCAGCTTCGTTTCTCGCACTTCCCGCCTGTGAAATTCCCTTACGTTTAATTGCTTTCTCGACAGCTACAATCTTGAAGAATTCAAATGTAAAGTCAATAGTCATCTTCTATCTCACTCTCTCACTCTCTCTCTCATGCTCCTTTCTTCGTTCACTCCACTCTCATCAGTATTCTCTTACCCACTTCCTGTTACTCCCTGTAACCCGTCACTCTTTCTCATTACTTTCCTCATATGTTATCTTCTGCTCAGCCGTGGCAGTAAAATGCCTTGCTTAAGGCGACACAATTATAATATATATATATATATATATATATATATATATATATATATAGTACTATAGTATTTACGCTCTCACACCCTAATTGAGCACTCTGGAAAAGTAGGAGACTTTGTAAACTGTAGCTACCCCGGCATATATGCATCGCTCATTCGATAATGAATTGGAGCACTCTAGCTATTGGGCGTGTTTATACGTGCTAAAAGCCTGCCTTCTGCCGGACGCTCTTGGCCTATGGGTAGAATCGCCGACTGATGCCGATTCGGTCGGGTTTCATTCCTGGGTTAGGAAGCGAACGTAGTATAAGCCGTACTGATGCATAATACAGCGAAACAAATCTGTCTGCGGATGACTATAGTATATATATGTATATATAAATCCGAGTGCGTATAGAATGAGGAGAGAAAAGAGAAAAAATTTTTCCGTCCAAAACATTAATTTAAAACAGTGCTCGATATATGATGTATAAAGCAGTGAATATTTATTATAAATTATGTTTTAGAACATGTACATAATTTCTTCTATATATGTCCTCTTCCCTACAATTATATGTTTGTTTCAGTGTTTGGATTTAAACACTTCTTCAGGGGAAATATGTTCTAAAACAGAATTTATAATATATATATATATATATATATATATATCATCCAAGGACGGGTTTGTCTGGCTCTAGGAAAGCTCATCAGTGCAGCTAAATTAACCGTTTGTCTCAAGCCGGAACTAAAACCAGACTTTTTTTTTCAGCAGCTGGAGATTAATTCACCAGGCTATTGGCACGTCAGGAAAAGTATAATTTATTTTCAATCCGATATTTTTATTACTTTAAACCATTTTTTATATTGGATACTTGTATTTGAAAAAGACGCCATGCGTTTATTTCAAAAAGTGTGTAGTTTTTTTTCCCGGAGTATTCATTGTTTTTCAGTTTACGTTTCGGATGCAAAATTGAGTAGATATGGGCTTTCGGAAAAAATAGACAAATGTGCAATTTCATTAAAAATTTATATAGTGCTTCGCTAAACAGTAAACTCCCTTTAAACAAATAGTAAAGCACGCCGTATCAAACAGCGATTCTTCGATACAAAGGGGGTAAGCAGGTTCGATCCTGACTTCAGATGCCACCCGACAGTAGTGCGCGTCTTCCTTGCTCGAATTAGCAGGCCTATAGAAATAATATACACTATTTAGAATAAAAATTAAACGTGCTTCTATTTCAAATGCGAATATCTACTATATTAACAATGGCAGTTTGAACTTTCCACAAGTGAATTCTCGCATAAATAGATAAGAGAAGAAACTCTAGTTAACTGTCCGAAAATAATTTAGAAATGAAATGAATCGACTAGGACACGCAAGTAAAATTAAAAACGTGTAAAAACGTGTAAAAGTATTTGAATTAGGTCAAGAATAAAAATGATTTCATTCCGGACATCTGTTTTTAATTCTGGACATCTGTTTGACCTCATCCAGTCTTTCCTCTCTAACCGCACATTGAAGGTGGTATTAAATGGGCATGCCTCCCAAAAAAACCATACGAACGCGGGCGTCCCTCAAGGTTCTATCCTAGGTCTCACGCTCTTTCTGATCTACATTAATGATTTCCCCGACGCCATTAGATCCCAAGTTGGCATGTATGCCGATGACACAACAATCTACTCTCGCATCGATCAAAAACCAGGTGTGGACGACAAAGTGAACCTCGCTGCCGTACTTGAAAAGGACCTCCAATCCGTAGTGGCCTGGGGTAGGAAATGGCTGGTAAATTTCAATGCCTCTAAAACGAAACCGACAATCGCATCTACCTCCCATTAGCATGGGACAGGCTAGCCTCCAAGAGAGTAAGATACTACGCCTCCTTGGCCTTACACTTTCGGCGGACCTCAAATGGACTGACTATATCGAATTCATTGCCAAATCTGCTGCTATGAAAGTCGGTTCTCTGTGCAGGGCCCGGAAGTTTTTCCCACCTGAATCTATTCTGCACATATACAAATCTACCATCCGCCCGTGTATTGAATATTGCTGCCATATCTGGTCGGGTGCCCCTGCTGCTCTCCTTGGGCTTCTTGACAAAATACAAAGGAGGATCTGTAACGTGGTTGATACTGACTTGGCAGACCGGCTGCAACCACTCTCTCACCGGCGTGATGTGGCTTCCCTGTGCCTCTTCTACAAGTACTTTCATGGCTTCTGCTCCGATGAGGTTAGATCACTGGTGGCGCCTAAGCACGAATTTACACGAGATACTAGATTAGCAACTAGGTCCCCCACTTTTACAGTTAAACAAATAAGATGTAACCGTAAATTCTACTCCAACAGCTTCTTTTCTCGCGCTTCCCGCCTGTGGAACTCCCTTCCACAAGTCTGCTTTCCCGACAGCTACAATCTCCAGCTGTTTAAATGTAGGGTCAATAGACACCTATCACACTAACTCCCAATTATTCTCACAACACTCTCATCTACCCAACCCTCATTCTCGGTATCCTTACCCGCCTATCACCCACCCTCTGACATTTCCTATATTTAATCATACTTTCTCCACTCTATGTAGCCCCCTGCGCAGTAGTAGCAGTGACATGCCTTGCTCAGGGTGAAACGCTTATAAAAAAAATCCGTTCTAGTGCCGCGTAGTCGTGTGCTGAATCAGATTAACTGAATTTGGCCTCGTTAGTAGATAGCCCACTATAATTTATAAAAGGGTTTATGAAACAAGAAAATCAAATTGAGTATATAAACAACATTTTATATATACACATATATCAATTACGGTTTTTTAAAAATGAAGTATGTCTTTAGGATGGGTCCAAAGAACGTTAAAATCTTCATAGCAGTAAATGCTGAAAAGAGAGTTTGTGCGTATGTATATGTTGGAGCGTTTGTCCGTTAGGAATGTCTTTGATGTCTCCATCCGTTGGTGGGGTAAGTAGCTCAAGGGACAGCGAAGTAGAAGGCGAGAGGGAAAGGCGAGGCGAGCATAGTGGATCGCTTGACGAGGTCAAGGGACGTGCTAATTATGCTCGTACTTTCTCAACTGGCGATGCTTTTCTGTGTCGGCTTTTTATTTCGTCTTTGCGGGTCCCAGCATGTCATTTGGGAATTCACACACATATTTAATTCTGGGCTTCCCATTGGATGATAAATAAAATTCGCGCAGGCTCGCGAACAGGAATTTAATATTTAATTAACTTTTGTTTTTTTTGCCGGAACATATGCGTGAAGCCTGGTACGCAAAACCAGTTTTAGTCATTTGCTTTCTGGTTTTCAGAGTGCAAACATCCGTTCCCTCGGTTTGCTCGGTATCACCACAATACCATGTAAATTCTTAAATATGTCTCATATATTCCTTGTGGCAATCATTGCAAGTGAAATATGAATTGTGAAGGTGACAGTAATGTGTCTTTATATATTATGTGCAAGAACTTGTATCTAACAAAGGAGTGTATGACGCCTCGCTAATATCATTGTCGTCAGGCAGTCATATGTATTTACATTTTTGTCCCAGATAAATTCTTCCAAAGGATATTTAAAGTGGTATAGAATGTTGATATTTTGCAAAACACTTCTTTTTTATGTGCTGTGTCTTTTCAGAACGTAGGCAATCATGGATTTCCCCTTGGGTCTGTCTTTTGTCTCTCTCAATATTTTTTCTCTTGGCATCTCTTCTAATCACCGCTCAGCACCGTGTCATCCGCGTATCAGATATTGTTGAGATTGTAGTAGTTGACGGAATAGAGTTGCTGCGCATGAATAAGTCGGTTGTTTCAAATTTATTATAGTACTAGCAGTATAGCCCGACGTTGTTCGGGTGTAATGAAAGCTTTAAAACTAATCCATGGTCTTGAAGCTCAGACACTTTGGATGTTGGCATGAAAGACTAAAAACCAATAGTTGTTTCCAGTTAAAGCGAAACTGTAAACTGAAAAAAAAATGAATGGATGTAAGTCAAATTTTGATTTCCTGTTATCGATATCAAATACGTTTTTTCGTCGTTAACTGAATTTTTGAGTAAATGGTATCATGGCTGAGACTAAGAACTACAATTATATCTACTTATAGCCAAACCCGAAGCAAAAACTAAAATAAAATGGCTGAAAAAAATACAGACATACAGGCAGATAAACAGACACACACACAAACATCTTGCCTTTTATATATATATATATATATATATATATATATATATATATTATCGATTTTCTGCACTATTGTAAGAACTGAAACTTCGAAACTTCTGAATATCGTTTCTTATATCTTTCTCTATGAGTGTATCAAATTTGATTAAAATCGGACCAGTCCTTCTATAAGACGATTTTTTGATTATCGATTTTCGATATTTATCGGGGCTATCTTGACACATTATTTAGCTAAGAACACTCGCAGACGCTTATAGTACAACTGTGTAAACTTTCAAGAAAATCGGTTCAGCCGTTTTGGAGTCTATAGGAAACGGACACACACACACAAACACACACACAGAGACAATGTTCCATTTATAAATAAGTTTAGATGTAATTAGTTTTACTTTTTGTTTACTGGGATCTGTAGGAAATATATTAGTATTTATGAGATTTTTTAGGACTTTCCCATCTTGTTTATAGTTAAAATGAATTAGTTTACGGTATAGTAGGTCGATATCTTTAGGGTTATTTTAAGAATTATTACATTAATTTTTATTTCTGTTAATATATATATAATAGCTCCTCTAATCTATCTATTATTGATGTAATTAAGAAAGTCATTAATTATGAGAGTTTTTCAATGTATTTCAATTACGTGCAGAAAATCTTTTTCCTGAAAGTGTTAAGTTTTACACGATTTATTAAATTATATATATATATATGCTCTCATTACTATTGAGCTCTCTAGAGGAGATAATTTTAAAAACAATTTCCACTTTTGTGATTTACGCATTACTCTCTAGTAATGAAGTTGGTTGGCGTGTGTATACACCGTATATATATATATATATATATATATATATATATGGAAAGAAAGAAAGAAAAAATAAAGACAGAGTGACAGAGAAATAAATACATATATAAAGAAAGATAGACAAGGAAAGATAAAAAGAAAGGAAGAAAGAAAGATGAAAACTAAGAAAGAAAAAGAAAGAAAAACAGAGAAATAAAGAAAGAAAGATAGAGAAAGAAAGAAAGAAAAAGTTAAGGAAGAAAACTGGAAAATAAGAAAGAAAGATGAAAGTATAAATGAAAGAAAGTAAGACAAACGAATAAATAAATAAATAAATAAATAAATAAAGACAGAGAAAGAAAAATGAAAGGAAGAAAGATAGAAAGTAAGAAAGATAGAAAGTAAGAAAGAAAAACGAAAGAATGATAGAGAAAGAGAGAAAGAAAAAGAAAGGAAGATAAAGAAAGAAGTAAGAAAGAAAAAAGAAGAAAGGAAGAAAGAAAGAAAATAAGAAAAAAAAGAAAGACAGAGAAGGAAAGAAAGAAAGAACGAAAGACAGAGAAAGAAAAAAAGATAGATATAAAAATAAACGTAAGAGAGAAAGAGAGAAATATATCCTTGCTGTTCATCCATGTTGTGACTGACCTTGTTTCATTTTATATCAACAATAACTTGTGTTTGTTCTGGAGAAAATGGCAGACAAATAAGTGCAGATTATACAGAGGAAAAATATCAACACAAATAATGCGAGTTATACATAAATATAACAGAAAACAACAAACACTTATTAAATGCACCCTATTTGATTGTATAATAATCCCCTTCTGTCCTGAAAATGGTAAAAAAAATAGTTGCTTATTCTTATAACGGGAGGTGAAAACTTATAAGTACAAGTATGAATCTTAAGCGGACACCATAGATTACAAATATATGTACTTAAATGCAAAACGACACAACCTAAAGTGCATTGAAGCAGTTCTTAACCACCATATTATAATTTTACGGGTCCATTCACTTCGTAGTTCAAAACTACCTTCTGCCCTGCCAGTATCTTATAAATAATGGACTCTTCCCTTTTCATCGAGAGAAAATGATGGAAAAACACACCAGCGACACTGTTAGGTTTCGGTGACGGAAAGAAAGAAAAAAACATCTTATTTATACATCACAAATAATAGACTATTCATTTTTGATAACGAGCAAAGAGGAAAAGCACATATAAAAGAGGCTGTTTAGGTCCATTGTGAAAAACTGAAAAAAGAGAACACAGAAGAGACAATGACAGTCTCATATGTGTACCGTATGATTCAATGAAATGGAATCACTTACTAGATTCAAATCTTCCCTTGTGACCTCCTACTGAACGGCTTTCATACTTATAATTGTTATTGCTATATTTTGTTAAAATTAACGCATTTAACCATGCAATGCGGGATTTCCCATAGTGTTTTTAGTTTCAAAACTCGCGAGAATATTGTTGAGTCATCAGCCTAAATATTATGAATCATCGGGAAGTTACAAACGCTTAAACAGTAAATTGTCACTGGAAAAACTAGTAGAGGACAAAAGAACGAATGCAACCTTCAATGACATTAGTCAAGAGTATCAAAATTCTTAGAAAAGGAAGTTATGGTAGAAAATTTAAGTCCGGTATGTGCGCTGTGGTGCATTGGATATCGGCTCGGAGCGAGAAATCAGGGAGCCGAGTTCGAATTCCAGCCGAATTCATTGCATTCACTTACGCGCAAATACCCTTGGGAAAGGTATTAATCCGTCTATTGCTTCCAGTTACGGGTTAAATAACAGGACAGATTGGGTTCTATAGCTTTGGTTGGCAACCAGTCTACCGCAGAAAGCAATGGCAACCTACTGCGGGATAATCTTCTGCCCAGTCAGTCATCTCTCTTTCGAGACGTGATCGCCCAAGCGTGTATCACCTATGGCACTTAACTGACTGATGTGCGCTGTGGTGCAGTGAATACCTGTACTTTCTTTTTTTTATTTTAACCCCTGTGCACCATTGGCATTTCTGATTTGCTTGGGGTGAAATAATTATTAAAAAATGTATTTGTTATTTTAATAATTAAATTGATTTTTAAAATAGTGAGAGTATTTTGTGTTTTAAATAATAAAAATTTAATTTTTTCTAAAAAAAATGAATAAAAATTTATTCTTCGTGCTACGCATCCTCGTAAAACTAGTTGTGCTTTGTCACCTTCTACCTGTTTGCGCTATTCGTTAAAATTTGCCTTTGATCAATCAATGTATTGCTTTCTTATACGTTTTAACAGATGTACGGACGGACTAACGGAAATCACAGAATTTTATATATAGATTGAGCGTGGTAATTCTATTAATCACAATCAGTCTGTTATGTGGGGATATTTTGATTAGAAGCACTGAGAACGTACCAGTATACTTGCTATTACTGAAGATGACCAAATTGAAATGATATTATTAAAATATCGAAATAAACGTTTCATTCGTCCTGATTAAGAGTTGCGTGATTGAAGCGAACCTTACACTATATTTGTCATGTTTATCTAAAAAATATTTTCTGTTTTTAACAACCTGAAATAGGTTGATAACTTATAAACAATAGAACCAGTAACAAAACAAAATCTTTCGGACTTGATCAACTTTGCTTTTGTAGAAATCGTTTTACCTTTTCAAGTATGGGTGTCCACATGGATATAAATATCTGTCAGCATTGTATAATTATCAAAAGCGACCTCAATCAGTGAAGTCATCATTGCTGTACTCATTTATGAAAATTAAAAGATTAAAATAATAATAGTAATCAACTAAAATTAATGCGATAATTATTATTGATTACATCCTTTATTTTATGGTTCGCTAAAACACTTTTTTGTTAAAATCTTTTACGACACGATCAATTAGAAGAATTTATAAATGTAAAAGAAGTATTTAGCAATATTTAAAATTATAAAAAATCAATAAATTTTAGAATATCTTCTTAAACAAATTATGCGCCAATATTTTGCTTTTGAGTCTATAATATAATTTAAGAAATAAAACTAAATGAAAATGTTAAAACAATATTTTACTTTTTTACAGCTTTTAATTTTCTACCTCAGAGTGTAATTTTAATCTCAGCGGGGTTTTTCCCCGGAAAGACTGGAACTTAATTGAATAAAGAATTAAAAACATAAATCACTTATTCACTATCAGAAGATATTTTATAGTTTTTATTAGTCTGACGGATAATTACAGCAAATATATTACCGCTTTATTTTTGTTTCATTAAGAACCAGTTAAAGACGTCATTGATGCAATAAGTATAGAAAGCTTTTTCACTAAATAGTTGACTTCGTGCAGACTTTTAAAACTAAGCAAACATCCATCTTACAGACAAAGAAAAGTAACGTGTAATAAAAATTACTTTGTAACTTTTATACTTGTTTAAATAACTCTGTACAGTTTTAAGAAAATACCCTCCATTCTGTGATGAAATAAAATATGCTTTAACTTATTTACGCAATTCCATTAATATATTTTTCTGTTCCGTTCAAGTAACGTGTCATGACACGTTAGTTGAATGGAAGAGAGAACAAAAATATCGATACTGTTTGGACTCTTGTCCTCATCTTTATAAACGACATTTTAATCGTTGTACGCTCCGACATTCTTGAGAAAATTGAACCGAACTCATTATTTTGTTTACTATAGATTGTTTTCATTCCACAAGTCATGACACTTCCTTATGTTTTATTTATCTCCACTAATTTTTTTATTCCCCAATACTCACGCCAGGTGTTGAACTCACAACTCTTTGTTACTGATCTTACCAATACGACTGATCTTACTGATCTACTTTATTACTAGTCTTATCCACTGGGTCATGAGTACTCGAGGGAAAATAGGTTATTTCAATTTTGATGAGAAAGGAAGTGGGTGTCTTATTGAATATTCAACTTGGCTATATTTGTGCTCTAATTCTTTTATGTAGTTGGATCATTTACTCTGAATAACAACAGAAAAAAAATCAAGGTCAAAAACACTGTCAACTTTTATAAATTCGAGTCAAGCAATATCTGGTCTATGCATCCTCTTTCATCTCTAGAACAAAATAACCACATCGCTAATACATAACGACAACTTTTCAGCCTTATATATATATATATATATATATATATATATATATATATATTGCTAACACATTGAGGCACCCCGTCGTGGTGTAATAGTTAGCAAGCTTGTCTCGTTAAAATCACTGGGTACCCCACACTTTCGGCCTTTTTCCACATCTAAACGGTTCTTAGAAATACAGTATTGCTAACAAATTATGTTTAGAATATAACTTGTAATCTTTAATTAGCATATTAATTTTTTTTATCTTTTATTTAAATTATCAACATTTTCATGTATAAAAATGTTTAAATCTATAATATTTTAAATTTCACTGTGTTCTATAGAAATAATTTGTAACTCCCTCACCATAGCATACAAGCAGGAATATTATCCGTCTGTTTTTATTTAAAGAAAAATTTAAATGGCTGTAACCGTTGCTTCTAAAATAACTTCATTTTCAAGCCGATATAAAGTTAATAATTCTATTAATGGAATTGTGTAAATAAGTTAAAGCATATTTTATTTCATCACAGAATGGACAGTATTTTCTGAAAACTGTACAGAGTTATTTAAACAAGTATAAAAGTTACAAAGTAAGTTTTATTACACTTTACTTTTCTTTGTCTATAAGATGGATGTTATAATGTTAGGCCTGGCAATGGCATTATTTCTAGCAACGTTCGTAATGACCACGGTTGTCGCCTGACATTTCAAAACTGTTTGAATGGTTCAAACTTCTCCTCAGTCTTTTAAACTGAGTATTGATCTATTCTTTGTTTTCTGTTTAGGATTGAGTTTCCGGTTCATATAACAGCTAAGGCTGGACAATCTCCTCATATATAAAGACAGACCTAACGCAGCATAATTGTGGTTATATAGAAGGGTACTGAGAATTAGTCAGTCAGTTGAGTACCATACGTGACACACGCTTGGGCGATCATGTCTAGAAAGAGACATGACTGACTGGGCAGAAGATTATCCCGCAGTAGGTTATCATTTCTTTCTGCGGTAGACTGGGTGCCAGACAAGGCTATAGAACCCAATCTATTCTATTATTTAACCCATAACTGGAGGGAAGAGACAGATTAATACATTTTCTAAGGCTATTTGTGTGAAAGCGAATGCAAGAAATTCAACTGTAATTCTAACTCGAAAAGAAAAAAGATACTTCAGTATTTGTCTATATGTCTGTGATGAGGTAGTATTTACACTATTTATATTATTCGGACTATTGTCATCATTTTTGTTGACATTTGTACGGCCTGTAGGTTGTTTTACGCTCCGGCCTTCTTAAGACATCAGCACATATGCTAAGCTACAATAATCACCAAAGCTGACCAAGCATAGAGATGAATACAATATGGGAACCAGTAATACGGAGTGCAGGAGAAAACCATTAGTATAAAAAAAAATTGCAATTTGTGCTCTGGTAAATATACTACAGAAAACCATTCACATCAAAAATAGCAATATGAACTTTGTTTAGAAAATACTAGATAAAACCATTAACATAAAAAATACCAGAGAAAACCATTAACATCAAAGATTGCAGTATGAACTCTGGTAAAAAATGATTACTGAATATTAGGTTTATAAGTCCCAGAAATAATTATGAAAACGAATCAGATATTAAACTTGAAAATGTCTGAATAGATGTAGACGTTGGTTAGTTCTAGTGGCTTGAGTTCAATACCAGGCTACAGCAGTGGTGAACAGGTAACTTAGTGAGTCGGATTAGAGGGAGATAACTAATGATTAACTAAAGTGACTTTGCATAAGGAATGAGAATGATATACTCCAGTGATCGTAACATAGAGTTCGGTTCTAAATACCTTGTACCTGAAGAAGGCTGGAGCGTACAACGGCCGTAACGTCGTACAAATGGCAACCCAGACAAGGACAATAGTCCGAATAATGTAAATAGTGTACAAAGGATACTTATACTTGAAATAATACAAAAATAAAAACATAAAAAAATAATATTTCTGGGATACATAATGAGGTAAAAGGATTATGAAATTTTACCTCTCAGAGGATATATTGAAGACAAGTGGGTTAGAGGAACGTAATGAGCTTGGGTAAATGTTTAGCATAACAAGGATTACAAGAGATGACCAAAATATATTTTATTAATGACTAAAAACGACAGATAGTTCTTGAAGGCCATGTTTGCCCAAAGGTACACTGGTATATGCAAGAAGGCCAAGTAATTCACAAATAAAGATTTGTTACCACAAACTCAACATAATAATTATGAAAACGAACAAGATATTAACCTTGAAAAGGTTACATAATTATTGAATAATTCGAATAATACTTTAGAAAGAAGGACTAAATTAGCGTAAAAGAGAACGTACTGACTTTATAGAATGAAAACTTCTAATATTAAATATACGGTGACAATTAATAAAAAATACAAAACCGTGCTGTACTCGTTACTGTCACAAAATGAAGAACTTGGATAGATCGATAGGAAGGGAATTTATAATAATTCTTAATATTTTACACCAGTGTTCGTCATCCTTTTTTATACCACAGACTGCTTTCACACCGGAACATTTTTCCGGGGACTAGTAGTTTCATATAGGTGTAATTTAAGCGCATTTTGATAAAAAAAAGTCAGTCAATCACTTAAGTGCCATACGTGATACACGCTTGGGCGATTATGTCTCGAAAGAGATATGACCGACTGGACAAAATATTATCCCGCAGTAGGTTGTCATTGTTTTCTGCGGTAGATTGGTTGCCAGCCAAGGCTATAGAACCCAATCTGTCCTATTATTTAATCCATAATTGGAGGGAAGAGACGGATTAATACCTTTGCCAAGGGTATTTGCGTGAAATTGAATGCAAGCAATTCAACTGGAATTCAAAATCAGAACCCCGATTTGTCGTTCCGAGTCGATATTTAATGCATCACAACGTATTTTGATAAAGAGAGCAACAATAAAACAAGCAATTTATAAAAGGGAAAAAATGCGTCTAATCTTTTAACTTTCATATCTAAACTTCAGCCCTACTACAAATCTGCGTGCTTAGTGACCCTGAATCAATATTTATTACACTATTATCACATCAATATCAGCTCAACGTAATGTAGAATCAGTGTAAACCACGAGCATCTTTCCTTGCAACCTATCGAGTCCATCTGGAAGTAATGGGAGACTCATGGATGGACTTTCTTATGTCTGGTCTACATCATAGTATTGTCTTGGTTACTTTCACTGTAGACAATTTTGCTTTACAAAGATTTCATTTTGGAAACTGAAGTCCAATATTTAAATCATTTATATAATTTTAAACACGAACGACGTTGATATGGTATAAAAATGGAAATAGAATTGGACTATAACTCATTAATCCGGAGAAGAGGGTTTCATTTATATTTGCATAATATACACAAATAGTAGTGAAGAAGATATAAGCATTATAGAATAATAATAAAAAAATAAACAAATAATTATTACCCCGTAAAACGTACAGAAAATCCTCTGAAAAAGTTACTGAATACGTCAAAGAGTGACAAACTGGAAAAGACTGAGAAATAGAAAAAATACTGAAAAAACAGAGAATATAGCAGGCTATCATGGACATGAATGCGCATAGATCATCTGAAATAAGAAATAAAATAATTTCTCATTGCAGCTAAGAACAAAACAATATGACTATTTATAACAAAGCGGAAATACACAACAACTAGGAAAAAACTAAATATTGTCTTTGTAGAAAAAAGATGCAAGTTTCATCATAACGGAACGCAGTAATTTGTTCAAAAGAAAAACAAAACATGCACAATAGATGAAGAGCATAATCTAAGGAGAAATGTGCCGTAATTGAATGAGTATAAAAATATAACGTATCTTCTGATAATTAAATTCTCTTAAAACGCTTTCCTCATGAAGCGTTCCAGACATTTTTACTCTCTTTCTAATTTTAGTTTAATTGTGATTTTAGCTACTATTTTTCGCATGATTTCTTCGTTAGTCACATTTTATAGTTAAAATCATATTTCCGCTTCTTTTTAGCATTCAGACATATCGGTGATACTTGTTTCAGATGCTATACTTTGGTAATTATAAACTGTTGAATTCGTCAATCGTTAGATTCAATACGGCTGTTAAATGATGGCATGCGAATCTCGTATTATCTCGTAAGGCACGTAATTCTCGCAGAACGAACCGAACGTGTATTTCATCTACGAAAATTATGTAACTCGTTTCTATATACATTCTTTTACTTATGTTCTACATCCATACAGAACTTGTATGATCATGCACTCTACAACATCCTATCTTCTGTAGTCCTTAGCAATGTTTGTCTCTTTAAAATCACACCGCATCTCAGTTTTGTCATCTATTTATACAAGTTCGTTTGATAGGTTACTCGGTGCTTCTACCTGCCTCTCTTACTTTTAATATGCCCTGTGAGTGTTAAATTATTCTGATCTGATTTCCTCAGGAATTTCAACGGTATCTTTTGGATTCAAAGTAAAACTTTCCCTTTTCTTTTCATTTTTCTTGAAATTTACTTTTAGTTTACATGCTCCGTACTTGGTATTTTTAATATCCTTTTGTAGAACCACACAGCCGTTGCTGCAAGTCTTTTCTTTATACAAACGTTATAACAAGAATGCTATTAGAAAACAGTTCAGCGCTCTTTTCTTTGTTTCTAACATAATGTCTTTTAATACTTTACACTACTTCAGTGCAATTTTGAATTTCTGTAACATTCATCTTAATTACTTACAACACTTTCCAAGTAAGTAAATGTGGAAGAAAGCTAATTTACACGAGATACTAGATTAGCAACTAGGTCCCACCCTTTTACAGTTAAACAAATAAGATGTAACCGTAAATTCTACTCCAACAGCTTCTTTTCTCGCGCTTCCCGCCTGTGGAACTCCCTTCCACAAGTCTGCTTTCCCGACAGTTACAATCTCCAGGTGTTTAAATGTAGGGTCAATAGACACCTCCTATCACACTAACTCCCAACTATTCTCACAACACTCTCATCTACCCAAATCCTTACCCGCCTATAACCCACCCTCTGGCATTTCCTATATTTAACCAGCCTTTCTCCACTCTACGTAGCCCCCTGCACAGTAGTGGCAGTGACATGCCTTGCTCGGGGTGAAACGCTTATAAAAAAAAAAATATAAGTAGTGGGTATTGTTGCTAAGCTTAATATTTAACTTATAATCGATTTTTTAGTTGAATCCCTTGCATTCATTTACGCAGAAATACCCTTGGGAAAGGTAATAATCCGTCCATTCCCTCCAGTTATGGGTTAAATAACAGGGCAGATTGGCCTCTATAGCCTTGGATGGCAACCAGTCTACTGCAGAATGTAATGATAATCTACTGCGGGATAATATTCTACCCAGTCAGTCATGTCTCTTTTGAGACATGATCGCCCAAGTGTGTATCACGTATGGCATTTAACTGAGTATAATATAATTCACAAAAATATAGTTTTTGAATTTAGGAAGCGCAGTCAATATATTGAATTTCTCTTGAATAAAAAAGGCCAATATCATGCCCGAAACATCTTTCTCCATGAAGAAATACCTGCAATGCAGTATAAATAGGGGAATGATAGAATCTACCAGATTTGCCTCTTTTTCTTCAGGACATCCAACGGTGTATGGGTGCATCTCCGAAGCTCTAGATAGCCATATCGTGGCAGGTGATATCTCCTCTAAACTATCTTTAACAGCTCTGTGGGAGAAAAACTGGCTAATTACATTCCATGTCTCGAAAATCAAACTAGTAGCGTTCCATAACCACACAATGGATAATGGATATTCTTTTATCGCTTTGAACGGGTGATTTCTCAGCCCAGTTGGAACACGTAGATACGGTCCATCACTAATGATGCTTGGAAAATGGTCGGTTCCCTCTTAGGCTCCTGTAGGTACCTGACTCATTCTACTATCCTTTAGTTTCATACACCTAATTGCAATCATCAGGAAGTTTGCAAATGTTAATACAAAATTAAAGTCTAATTATTCACCTGGGCGAGCTTAAGATAGAAAAAATTCTTGGTGTTAGCACTAAAACTTAGTGAGTGTTTTAATTGGTGTTAACATCGACAATTTTTACTATCTTTAACTCGCCGAGTTTGAGAAGTAGCCTTTAATTTTGAATTAACATTTACCAAATTCCTGATGATTGCATTCAGATGCCTGAAACTATATTAGAGGTCGGTCATGTTTCCGTGGAATTTTTATTAATACATATATATATATATATATATATATATATATATATATATATATATATAATAACAAGACCGACTCTGTAAGTATCTAAATCCTAAAATTATACGAAAATAAACTTTAAGGACAACAAATAACAGACAGAATCTAACTCCGTTACTGTCCGTCGCTATAAGGCGTTGGACAAGAGGGAAAAAAAAACTGCGGAATACAGACAATACATACAATACCCCGCAGTAAAGAAAAAAACCCCAAACGGAACCAACCACAAAGAAAGAAAAAGTGCTCGATACAGAACTAACCAAAGCGGAATAACAAAGAGGAAGCAATGTAGAGCAAAGACACGTAAAAAAATCACAAGATCGCCAAAACCTACCGCGGTTTCACACAACGGCTCGTCAGGGCAAAGGCAAACCAAGGACTAATCAAATAAATAGACACCACCAAACAAAGACTAACAGACCAGCCTACCCGACGGGGGAGGGGGAGTTTCAAAAAAAAAAATATATATATATATCTATATATATATATATATATGTCTATTTATATTTTATTCCTCTCGTGCTAACGAATATGTTTTCTGATATGATGATTAAAAACAGCAAGAAAAGCGTTGTAGGGTTTTCATTTGTTAATTTACCTATATATATATATATATATACTTTCAATTTTATTGAAGATCATCTTCATATGATTAATCATTAAGACATAATTAATGTTGTAGTTTTTTATGAGTTTCTTGTGATTTAATCGTTACAACCTTTGAGAATACACGTTGGAACGCGACAAAAAATTAAAAAATTAATAATGTAAAGGAAGATGAGGTATTTTTTATTTTTTTAAATTTTCTTTAGAAATTGCAATTTACTTATATTTAAACCATTTTCTTCGAGAATTTAAACTTTCTTATTTCAAAGACTTACAATTATAAGTGTTATAGAACACTGTTACTGTATTCAATATTAATTTTGTTTAGTGTCGGTTTTAATTTTTTTAATAAAGATGGGTTCAAGAATTTCAGTGTAGATACCAAGTTGGTATCTGATGTCATCGAAAAGGTTTTTAATGAAATTCCCTGGTCATATAAAAGTTTGGGATAACAAAGCTCCCCATGTGACAAACACAGGGTTAATGTGAACAGGTTGCTAATACATTGTTGTTGCTAATTCGGCCGTATCTTGTGATGTAACGGGATGTAAACAGGAATTAAAGATTTTATTTTTCCTGGTCCAGCAGTAGAATTAACTTTATAGATAAAAATCCAGATTTGATTATTCTTGCATAATACATGATAAACAGAACTGCAAAATTAATTAAATATTGGCGTCATTTTTTGACAGTTCGTTTTTTGTTCGCTTTTAATGAATATTTGAAAATCTAATGATAAAAAAAATCAGAATTATTTCTTACATACAACAACACAGCTAATGATATACATTATTTTATTATCACTGTTTAGTCTTTCAGGAATAATTGACATTGAATAAACTTTGAATAAATTTCTTGAATATTCATGACCATTATAATCATTTGACCCAGGCGTAATTACTTAACACTGATTAGTTCATCATGATTGATTAACTATTGTTCGATCTCCTGATTGGTCATTTAAAACTTATTTGCATGAAACTTTCGTCTTTTGTTCAGGTCGTCTCGTATGGCTAATCAAATCAATAGTTTTTAACGTCAAGTTATAGTACTTTTCAAAGACGTTGTGATTGACAAAATGAGCAGAAATTATTCTTGATTTTTCAGTTACATCAGTCGTCATTAGTTTACAGTGATTATCGGAATTGTTTCTAAATTTGCAGCTTTTTTTACTGGGTACCGTGTGGATACAAATTTTAGATTACACATACGGTAGATATAACCCATAAAGTAATAAAATTATAAAAATATTGGCATAATTTGTTTTTGTATTCTTTATTTTCTACATTTAATCATCATAAAATAGAAACGTTCATTCTTACATGTGACTAAACAGTAACGATAAAAGTCATTACTTAAGCAGGAAATGGGATCAATACAACAGCAAAAGAACTTAAATTTTGGTTTCATTTTTTTCACAGTTCGTCTAATCTGCTATTTTTACTTTCAAAAGTTTAATTCTAAAATTTTATTTCCTGCCGTATAATAATATTTCAGAACAAAACTAATTTTAGAAGAAATAAAATACAAATAACTGACTTTTATCTTGACCTGTTGCGTTCGGGGATATTTTTTCAGGAAAATATTGATCACTGTGTGGAGACATTGCATTTAAGAAGAAAGAAGCAAGAAAAACAATGGCAGATTTGAATTAGAAATGAGCATTTGACCGTATCTTCGATTTAGTAACGTGTACGGTATTGATTTAAATTTATTGATCCTTTTTTAAATAGGCGCCAAGGAAAGAGTGGAGTCAATGAAAATAAATAATGCGAAAGCTCATTAGTTTTTTCATTTTAGTTTTACGAGCAAATCTTTGAAAAGCTGAATGGCTGCTGAGATGAATAAATTCAACAAACAAAAGTCCGTGTGTAACCGTGTACAAGTCGATTTCTCGAATAGACTTGATATTGAATTCCGAACGTGAAATTCTTGACGTGAATACACAATCTAAACTAAATGGAACTTTGTCTGTGTGTGTGTCCGTTCCTATAGACTCCGAAACGGCTGAACCGATTTTCTTGAAAATTTACACAGTTGTACTATAAGCGTCTGCGAGTGTTCTTAGCTAGGTTTTGTGTCGAGGTACCCCGATAAATATCGAAAGTCGATAATCGAAAAAATAGGGTTATAGAAAGAGTGGTCTGATTTTAATCAAATTTGATACACTAATAGACAATGATATAAGAAACAATATTCAGAAGTTGCAGTTCTTACAATGGTGCAGAAAATTGATAATATATATATATAAAAGGCAAGATGTTTGTGTGTGTGTGTGTGTGTGTGTGTGTGTTTATCTGCCTGTATGTCTGTATTTTTTCAGCCCTTTTCTTTTAGTTTTTGCTTCAGGTTTGGCTCTAAGTAGGTATAATTGTAGTTCTTAGTCTTAGCCATGATACCATTTACTCAGAGGTCTTGTTTACGACGAAAAACTTATTTGATATCGATACCAGGAAATGAAAATTTGACTTACATCCATTCATTTTTCTTTCAGTCTACGGTTTCGCTTTAACTGGAAACAACTATTGGTTTTTAGTCTTCTGTGCCAACATCCAAAGTGTCTGAGCTCCAGGACCATGGATTAGTTTTAAAGCTTTCATTACACCCGAGCAACACCGGGCTATACTGCTAGTTCTATACATAAAATTGAAATAAATTTCTGATTTTGAGTGCAGAAACTTTTCAGCATATCATCCCAGGTGGATGGAGCTTGATAAGTAATTCAATGTTATAGGTTATTACTTAGTATTATGTCACCTTATGTATTTAAAGACTTAATTAGCTTAATTAAGAAGACAATTAGCCCAAAATTATCACTCAATGTAGATTGTTATTGTTAAAATGGTGATGATGAGTGATTAATGAACACGGTGGTGGTAGTTAATGGCTCTGGTAATTTTTAACACAATTGTCTACCCAATACAACGCTTAAGAGCCACTCAAAATAGGATTAATAAATGAAGTTCTTGGAAAAACCTACTGAGAGGTAACAAGAGGGATATATTATGAGGTTATCCAGTAGCGATAACAGTTGACACTAGACATGTATATGCTTACTGTTACATGACAATTTCGCTAGAAACAAAGAAGAAAACAATGGATTGCTATGTGATGTCGGTTCTTCAATACGACAGAGAATGTTGGAGGATGAAGAAAAACTTGAAGCACTTGAAATGCGGTTCTACAAAAGGATGCTGTGGATATCAAGGACCGAGCATGTGAGCAATGATGAGGTTTTGGAAAGAATGGAAACGAAAAGGAAATTAATACTGAGCATCAGGAAGAGGCAACTAAAGTTCCCGGGACATGCAATGAGGAAGGCGGGCTTGGAGAACCCGATACTAACAGCCAGATAAAGGGAAAAAGAGACAGGGGAAAGCAGAGGATAACATATTTGAAGGACCTGATCAGGTAGATGACGGAACGAGGTGTGCATGGTGCAACAGGAGAAAGCGTGATAAGAGCCACCGATAGGGAGATGTAGAGAGCCATGATCGCCTACATCCTGAAAGAACATGCTACATAAAAGAAGAATTTTAATGTTTATCCGATACAAGGTTTCAGAGCAACTCTAGATATTAAGGGTTATTGTATGAGGCTGCTGAGCTGAAATGGCAAAAAGTGAATATTATGAGAATACTTAAAATAAATAATGATTGACGCTAGGATAGAAAAAGAATTGCAGTGATCATCTAACCAACACTCAGGCATCAGTTCCATAAAGTAAGAGTTTTAGAAAAAAGCTATCTGAGTGGAACCTCTTCCTTACTAATGGAATACAAGAGAATTCAGATTAGTTGAAAGAAGGTCTTCACCAGGAGAACTGACATGTTACTTACCTTAACATTTGCTATTTGAAATAGAAATTACGATTGAAGTGTTTAAAGAAACTCTCACATCGGATTCTATTTCACAAAGCAACAATTTCTGGGAAAAAAACACAAAAACTCTGCGTTGGACTTTCTCCTTAAATTTATAATACGGAAAAAATAAGTGAGATTTGACTCGTAAATTGTCATAAAATTACGGAATTTTTAGAAGTTGTAGTAAATTTTTGTAAGATTACTTAATTTCTAGTAAAAGTTATGGTAAATTTAATAAAATGACTGAATTTCTAGAAAAGTTAAAAATTTTAGTAAAATTACTGTATTTCTAGAAAAAAGTTGTAAATTTTAGTAGGTTACTGAATTTCTAGAAAAAGTTATTTTAATAATGCTGCTGAATTTCTAAAAAAGTCAGAGTAAATTTATATAATTTGTATAATTACTAAATTTCTAAGAAAAGTTATAGTAAATTCTAGAAAGAATTATAAAAATTACAGAAACTCTAGAAAATATCTGATCAGTAGAATTAAAAAAATAGAACTTATCTGAATATCTGACATAAAAGAGGGAGAGGATATCGATAAAATTGCTATATTTTTCGCGCGTGAATCAAAATGCAGAGTAAAACCTAAGTTTTCACTCCATAAGATCTCGTAAATGATTGTGGATTATACCAAATTTGGAAAGTGAGGACAGAATTGCATATGAATTAAATCCTACATATATTTATAAGTGTTGTTGAATAAACAATCATTACTCGTGTAAATACCGCCAAAATACTTGGGAGTCGTAGTTGCACACTTACCACCTCTTATTTTCTAACTAATGAAAACCTTGTAGTCAAAAAGTTCACACTTCTATGAATCACCAGTACGAATATAAAAATAGAAGCATACTGTGTCTTGGAGTCAAAACAATTTCTGTGGCCAGTTTTATCTACACGTGCGTACGCGCACAAACTGAATAGTTGACAGCTTGCAGCAGCTGACTAAGGCTTTGTCTACGAACTCATAAACACATTACGCTGACGTACACTCATATATTATGTCCACATATCTCACCCAAGACTAAGAACAATTAATTACTTGATAAATCAAACTTCGCCGCAAGAAAAATTAAAGATTGTATTGTTATTGAATATTTCGGAAAATAATATATAAATGTTATTTTAACTGACAATCTGCTCCTACATTTTCTGCTGAAAATAAGCTTTTTTTGTTTTAATTAAAAAATTTGTTGTTTTTATTGCTACTGTGCTTGTTAACTGTTTGGAATCCCGACACTCATATAGCAACAAATAATTGAATAGACTGATCCCAGTGTGCGTTGTGACGCAGTGGATATCGACTCGGAACGGCAAATCGGGGGAGCCCTGTTCGAATTCTTGTTGAATTCCTTGCATTCACTTACGCGCAAATACCCTTGGGAAAAGTATTAATCCGTTTCGTATCTCCAGTTATGGGACAAATAATAGGACAAATTGGGTTCTATAGCCTTGGTTGGCATCCAGTCTACCGCAGAAAGCAATGGCAACCTACTGCGGGATAATCTTCTGTCTAGTCAGTCATGTCTCTTTCGAGAGATGATCTCCCAAAGCGTTTATCACGTATGGCACTTAACTGACTGATCCTAAAATAGCTTAAAACCTGATGTTGCAGTAATTTTCAAATTTGGTTTAATCTACTCTCGCAAGAATATAATACACTATATGCAAATATTATATGTAGTTAATATTTTCAGATGTGAACAGTTCAGGTCAATTAAATGAAATGGTGGGTGTTACTGCTATCGTGTGCCACTCGTATCATATTTTCGAGCAAATGTTTAAACAGCTGGTTAGCTGGGAGACCACAAGCCAGTTTTTTTTAAGTTATCGTTTAATTAGTTCGATGATTCTCATGGCAAACTTTAAGCAAAAGTTAATTTGAATCAAATTGTAACTTGTAAGAAAATAATTTGTCCTCGAAACGAGTGAACTCAACTATTGCAGCGAGGTGATTTAAAGAATTAGAAACCTGACTAGGATTTATTACTTGTAGGCATCATCTTAACAATCGTATAGATGGGGGGGGGTGCATAGAAAGTAAAGTGAAGTCATTCCAAGGCAATGATGAAAACAAAAGCGAGCAGAAATTACTAACCATCAATTGCTAGAAGACAGAAGGTACGGTTGTCTACAACAGGTCAAAATGACAGGGTAACAATTTCAGGTGTTAAAATCAAAATTACGAAAAGTGAAATACCTGGAATGAGTTCGAACAGATAACGGAAAGTGTGACATCAAAATTCAAACGTGCATTTTAATTGCAAATATGCTTTCCAAAAATTACTCAATGTATTAAGTAACGAGGATGTGCATTGTGGTGCAGTGGTTATCGGCTCGGAATGACAAATCAGGGAGCCGAGTTCGAATTACGGTTAAACTTCTTGCATTCACTTACGCACAAATACCCTTGGGAAAAGTAATAATCAGTCTCTTCCCTCCAGTTATAGATCACATAATTGGACAGATTGGGTTCTATAACCTTGGCTGGCAACCAGTTTACCACAGAAAACAATGGCAACCTACTGTGGGATAATCTTCTGCGTAGTCAGTCATGTCTCGTTCGAGACATGATCCCCAAAAGCGTGTATCATGTATGGCAATTAACTGACTGATTAAGTAACGAGATACATCGTTGTAAGCAAAAAAATTTGCTGAGCTGATACACAATGTCAATATTCTTCTATGTCAGTGAATGCTGAAAAAATATCTTACAGTAATATCGCTTATCAGGAGAATGCTAAGAATACCTTGGCTGGAGCATGTAAAAAATAAAGAAGTTTTAAAGAAAATGAAAACAAAAGGAACCGTTATAATTATACTCAGAAAGGGACAGTTGATATTTGTACAACACATATTGAAAAATAGGTTTGGAGACTTTGACACTTATAGTGTATAAGGAAGGCAATAGGAAATAGTAGAAAATGTAACTTACCCAAACGGGCTTGTGTAAATAGATATCAGAATTGGGAGGTAAAGAAAAATTAAAAAGGACAAATATTGCTTAGTGCTACAAATAATAAAAAGCTGTGAAGAATCATGATTGCCCATGGAATGCGCACATCAGAATTTAAAACATATTACTGAATGTTTTGATTAGAATTTATTGTATACAACAACTTTACAAAATCAGTTTTATGAAAACTACAAGAAAATTGAATGCATGGTCAACAGTAAAAAGAGGATCCGAAAATACCAACTACAGGTGGGGTATACTAAAATCAAGCGCGTACCTGGTGAGTGTTCTAACAGAAGACGGAAAGAGAGACACTGTTATCTGAAAGCGAATCGGAATGGCCGATTCCAGAATCTGAGTAGAATAATGAGAATAGAAAAATATCGCTAGAAACAAAGAAGATAGTAATAGATTGGTATGTGATGTATGTTTTTAAATATGGCAGTGAATACTGGACAATCTCATAGAAGAAGAAGGAGAGACTTGAAGCAATCGAAATGTGGTTCTGCAAAAGGATGCTGAGGATACCATGTACTGAATGGAGAGGATAAAAACGAAAAGGAAACAAATAATCAACAACTGAAGTTCCAGAGAAATATATCAAACTTTTCCAAATCTGATACTTAAGAGAGACAGGAGAAAACCACGCGTAATATAATTGCGCAAGGGAGTCTGATATGAGTATTTGGAGAAAGCTTGTTAAGAGCTGCTAGGGATAGGCAGATGTGGAAGGCCATGGTCGCCGAAGTCCTTAAGGGATATAGCCCATAGAAGAAAAAGAAGAAAATAGGGAACGCCTCACCCTAATACATCTGTGCCAAGCGTTCATCGGCTATTAGTCAACCGAGGAGTAAGTATTGTGGATTCCGGGAGAGGAGCCACACAAAATGATGAACAACAAAACAGATATTTGAGATAGAAAAAATAGGTTATATTAAACCTAAAGATACAACTGGAACGTAGGTTAGTAATCCAGAAATAAGATTAGTAAGGATATATATATATATATATATATATATATATATATATATATATATATATATATATACAAGTCTTTGAAATGAAGCCGTGCTGGAATTAGTATATCCGTGTAATATTATTCTGGCTGAGTGGAGCTCAGAGCTGCTATGACTACTGACGCGGTATTCTCTGTGTAACTTCGGTATCTTACGGATCAGTCCGGTAGTCGTACTGTAACTCAATATTTATTTTTGTAAAAAATACAAAAATTGTGGCACAAGGCCGAAAAAGGGAGGGGTAAAGGGCAGTACTCACTTAACTATCCTATACCTAGCTAAACACAGTATTTATTGTATAAAAAATACAATTATGGCACAAGGCCGAAAAAGAGGAGGGGTAGAGATTGGTACTGGCTTAACTATCCTATACCTAGCTAAACATTATCACGACCCATTCATTCATTTCAATTTACTCAATCACCAAAAGAACCCATCCATCACGTCCGAATCCTTCAGAGACCACAATACCACATATTGACGAGGGGCACCTAAAATCAGGGGAAAAACCCATGACAATAAAAATGTATTGATGTACAATATAATATATAATTTAAAACATTTAATGAAAGGTAAAATGACGGGAGGGGGAAGAACCCAAAAACAAACTAACACGTACTGTAACACTATTGTTCTCATTATGGCAGGAGTATGTGTATACTCAAGTCGAGTCTATTATCATAGAAAAAGGAAAAATTCCACAACAGTTAGACATGCTCATCAGAGGTCAGTAGCTTTACCAGTGAGATTGACTTGTTCCCTTTCGTTCTGGCAACTCTTTTGACGACGCTGGTATCAAACTGTATTGACCTCTGCCTTTACATTGAACGGTATCAGTGGTATGAAAAGACGAGTTTTACATCATGGGCAACTGTCGATCTTTCATTTAAAATTCATGTTCAGACCAGCACCCGACGGATATATAAAATAATTTCTTGAGCATTTTTTTAGAACAATAGCTTTACCTGTGAGATTGTCTTGTTCCTTTTCGTTCCGGCAACTCTTTTGACGACGCTGGTATCAAACTGTATTGAACTCTGCCTTTACATTGAACGGTATCAGTGGCATGAAAAGACGAGTTGTACATCATGGGCAACTGTCGATCTTTCATTTAAAATTCATGTTCAGACCATCGCCCAACGGATATATAAAATAAATAATAAGCATTTTTAGACTGTTTTGATTTTCAAATAATTTCTTCGTGCTTATTTTTTGTAGCATCTAATGTGATATAATGACCGTGAGTGAATACATTTAGAATAAGTTCCGTCGTGACTGCAGCTTGGTTCGGTTAGGTTGTGTTTGTTTCTGGAACCTGAATATGTGCTACTACAACAGTTCAGCAATACAGAGGTGATTCCACATTCCTCAAAAAATCCATTAGAGGCCTTGCTGGCTGATGTAGTTTATCGACATTCAGTCAGTTAAGTGCCATACGTGATACACGCTTGGGCGATCATGTATCGAAAGAGACATGACTGACTAGGCAGAAGATTATCATGCAGTAGGTTGCCATTGCTTTCTGTGGGTAGACTGGTTGCCAGCCAAGGCTATAGAACCCAATCTGTCCTGTTATTTAACCCATAACTGGAAGGAAGAGACGGATTAATACCTTTCCCAAGGGTATTTGTGCGCAAGTGAAGGCAATGAATTCAACTGGAATTCGAACTCGGTTCCTCAATTTCTCGTTGCGAGCCGATATCCAATGCACCACAACGCATATCCGACATTACCAGAAATAAAAGAAGTAAAGAAAAGCGACTAGAAAGAACGAACCATCAATTGTTTGAAGTCATAATTGCTCGCCTTGCTTAGACATAAAATCGAGACATGACAGATAAAAACATTTGTAATCCACCAGCCTGCGTCCTTCTTCAACCTGAAAAAAAGTAAAGAAAAACTCCGAATAACGGATATTTTTAAATTCGGTGTTGTGTAATCATTTGTAATAGGAAACAGCTGAAGAAAAGGAAACAATCAATTAATTTGTCAATTCGGTATTTAATCTGCTTTGAGGCAGTCCCTTTTGAAATTCCACACTTTATCAAGCGTAATTTCGACTGATTGAATCATTCCTCGATTTGTGGAAAGCCTCGTCGCATTCTCCTGGATTTCTTTGGCGTTTTGAAATCTTGTGCCTTTCAAGTGGGATGTGATTTTTGAATACCGAAAAGTTGAAAGTTCCCTGATCTGGGGAATATGGTGATTGCTGAACTTAAACCGACCGTTACGCACTCCGGTCAACTCTATAATTATGTTTCTTCGTATGATGCTAAAAACAAACAAAAACATCATTTAGCGATGGATTTCTTTTGATTTGTTTATGTCATTATAATCGGATTAGTATTCATTAGGCTTGTTATTCGGATATTGTTTCGTTCGTTGTAGCCAGAGATATTCTTCGGATATCTGTCTCATATGGTAACCTACTCTTAATCCTGAATTAAAAACATTTATTGCGTAAAACACGTAGATGTTTTAGTGGACTAAATCATTCATTTAATCATATTTGTTTCTCTAGCAGACATTGAATCGGTTGGCCCCAATAATCCATAAAACTTAGAATTCGTAAAACGCTATAGAGACATGGGAAAGTAACCAAAGAAGAATAATGTGAAAAGAATTCACTTTTCACGCGCTGAAAACAATGTGATACCGTAAATTGTATCAACCTTCTGAAACGGTTTTATTTGGTTGAAAAACTGAGTTAGAACAATCATTTTATTTCCACTTAAACCCCAAACAAATTATCTGGATATATAATTACTAAAAAAAAAGAAAAGAAAGAAAAACAAACAAACAAACAAACAATTTGCCAATCTTTAATAAAATTTTCACCAGAAAGCTCCTACAATGTGAATGGGTTTAGGAATGGTTCGTAAATTTTAATGCCAGAAAAACGAAGATGCTTTATAGAAAAACGTTCCTGCCTACGATTAGAATGGATGACGCTAGTCTCCTAGAGATCAACACAATTCCCCTTATTAGCATCACTCTCTCAAATAGAATGACTACATCGAATCCATAGCTGCTAGGAAGATTGGGTCACTGAGTCGGGCTATGAAGTTTTTCTCGTCAGAACCCATTTTGCTCCTTTATTAATCTACCATCCTTCCGTGCATTAAATATTATTGCCATGAAAGGTCGGTTGCTCTTGCTTTTCATCTTGGGGTTCCCGACAAAATTTATACGAGGATCTGCTACAATATAATCGATTCTGACTTAGCAGATTCCTTTCGGTCATTTTCTCACAGACGTTAAGTGGCTTCTCTTTGTCTTTTCTACAAGTAATTTCATGGCACTTACTCTAACGTGCTTTGAAACCTGATTCCTCCAGTACATGCATTTACGCGTGCTGCTAGATTGGCATCTAGGTCCCACCCTTTTTTAATTAGATATAACCGCCATTTCTACTCTAAAAGTTTCTTTTCTCGCATTTTCCTTTTGTAGAACTCCTTACAATTTGATTGCTTCCCTGATAGCTACAATCACTAAAAGTTTAAATGCAACCTCAGTTGACATCTATTTACTTAATACCCATCCATTGTTTATCCTTCTAAGATATCGCCTGTCACTTGATTTTTCTCTCACTGTAATCCCCTGTGGACCAACTGTGGTCTTGCCTTGATTGGGGTGAAATAAAATAAAGAAAGAAAAGTAAACGCTAAATAAAAACATAATTCTAATGATTTAATTATTTTTTTCCGAAAAATATTGATTTCACGAGCATGAAGATTATCACGAATTTGAGTTTGACGTTTTGTGAGTTAAATATCACCATGTTATTTTTTTAAAAGTTCTTCTGTTCTTAGTAAATAACTCACATGGTTAAAGCCAGTTTTTACCAGATGCCTACGTAGAAAGGTTAGCAAAATTGTTTACACTATTTACACTCTTCAGACTGTTGAACTCATCTTTAGTAATGATTTGTTTATGTAGACAACCACAACAAGACAAGAAGACTTTAAATCTCGATCCAACGATTATTTCCTGAGAAATTACTTAATTTCTTTGGTTTCATGTATTTTGTTAAACGGCATATCAACCTCTATTGACCTCATCTTTACTGTTACGTTCACAACGTTTCAGCCGTTGTACGCTCCGGCCTTCTTCGGATGATATTTTTGGAATTTCGAAGCGGACCCGTTACTTCATTCACGGTGTATATTGTTTTAATTCTATGTACCATGCCTTTGGCTATCAAATATTATCCGCAATACATTTTTGAAAAAGAGACATTACCAACAAGACTGTTTTTAAATTAAAAAAATACCAGGAACACGTTTTTGAATAAAATATATTACCAGCAATCTATTTCATTCTCGACAAAAACCTTCTTTACAAAAATACGTCAATAAGACATAATCTACGAACTGATTTCTTACAAAGAATACTTCTTCTATTCTTGCGGGGTACCTCGAGGTGGTGCAATGTTTAGAAAGCTTGTATCGCAAACCCATTGCAATTAAGTAGTGAGTTCGATCCCCACTGGGTGTTCCATACTTTCGGCCTTGTGTCATATCTAAGCTGCCCTTAGAAAATATCCATATTCTATTCGTACGACTCCACATTTACCCTTGAAATTGTGTGGCACCCAATTCCTAGAGAAAAATATCCATATTCTGCTTGCCCGAACCTATTCTAAAAAGCTTCCCGGCATTAAATAACCCATAGAGGTTGATATGCCGTTTAACAAAATACATGAAACCAAAGAAATTAAGTAATCGCTCAGGAAATCATCATTGGATCGAGATTTAAAGTTTTGTTGTTGTCTACATAAGCAAATCATTACTAAAGATATTTGATTCCTCTGATTACTTTACAGAGGAATAACTAGCAAAACGAAGATTCTTCGGTTCAAATTAGACGTGTTCAGCCAAATTTAACCTGAAAAAATAAACAAGAACTGTAGCATCATAGCGTAGACTAGGCCCTGAATTCAGAATCCGAGGAAAAAGCATCGGAAATCACCCCGCAGTGTTTTCTAAGAATATATAATTTAAAAATAATAAAAAAATATTTTGATAGTCATAAACGCCTATGTCACGTAACGAACATGGCGTTGAAAAAAATCAACTTTTTGTTGTTGTTACTCATAAACTTGGTACAGGAAAGACAAAATATGCAGCTTTTACAAGTCTTAATAAAAAATAAATTCTTGAATTAAGAGAGAAAAAAAAGTTACATATTTTTCACGACAAAGAAATTGATGCAGTCCAAGAAAACAGTCTGAACGAAAAGTATGAGAAGTTGTGTAAAGTATTAAGAAACAGGACAATTTCTCCAGAAACAAAGAGAGTAGGGGATTGCTATGTGTTGTCAGTTCTTCAATATGGCAGTCAATGCTAGACAATATCATGAAACACGAAGGAAAATTTTGAAGCAACTGAAATGTGGTTATACAGAAGCATAGTGGATATAAAGTGGGGGATCGGTTCCATATTACAATCAATATATAAACTGACCTCTAACTTTGTGGTCAGAGCAGTTTCTAGACATTTATATTTCTGCGATCCAAAAGCACAAGGATGCATTCAAGGAGCTGAGAAGTGTATTAAGTCAGGACAATTTCGCTAGAAATAAAGAAGAGAGTACTGGATTGCTATGTGTTGTCAGTTCTTCAATATGGCAGTCAATGCTGGACAATATCATCAAAGATAAAGGAAAAACTTAAAGCAACTGAAATGAAGTGGATATAAAGTGGTGGATCTGTTCCATATTACAATCAATATATAACCATTCCTTGTTTTCTCTTTAGAAAAGGTTCCTGGTTTCTTTCCTCTCCTAAGTTCCTCTCCTAAGTTCTTAATAGGGTTGCTGTCGCAAGTTTTTGTAAGGTGTGTTGGTTGTAGCAACGTCTCTTTATACTGAGGGTACCGGGTTGACATTTTCCTGGTTGCTGCTTCCGAGTGGTAGCTAGAGCCCGAACTCTTGCGTAGCGTCTTATGAATCTGCTCTGATCAACTGTTGAATCAGATTGGCATTCTTGTAGTTCAATGTATTGCGCATGGATTGGTGTCCATACAAGTGCCAGAAAATATTTTATCATGGCAACACACAATCAAAGCAATAAAACTAAAACACCTAAACAAAAAAAGAAGAAACAAACAATAATAAAAATAACATAAACCCTTCAACATCTCATTCTCGAACGTTGGTGGTATCCGTACAAAATTTTGCAGCGTTGAAACCTTCCTCCACGAAAACTTTCTTGAAATCTTAACTCTATGAAATTAAACTTGACCATTCTATCCCTTCCTCTGATTTCTATATTTCTGGTTAACTGTCTTCGGAAGGTTTTCCAATAAGGACTTACCGCTTATTTCAGACAATATCTCACTCTACCTAGGATGATTTCTCTTAAGTCTCCGGACCTACATTTTTTGTCTCACTCTGCTAAGCTCGGTTAGCTATTTTTTCTTTCTCTACCGTTCTCCTTCCTCTACTGACTGTTCCGTACTAGACAGTATCTCGAAAAATTTGGACAAGGCCATTTCCTCCCATTCATTTGCTAATATATTATGTGTTCGGTGACTTTAATGTCTACTATGCCAAGTGGCTAATAAACTCTTTCACGAATCTTGCTGGTGTCGATACCATGAACTTTCGAATTCTTCAATACCTCACGCAAGTGGTGGCATTACCCACGCGTTTCCGTAATAGCCATAATGGACATGGCTCATTGTTAGATCAGTTTATTCACTTCGATCTCTGATTCTTGTGATGTCACGCAGCCCTGCTCTCAGGGCAACTCTGATCCTGCCGTTGTTTCTGTTAGAAACTCTTTCTATTCCCTCACCTTTTAGAAACGTCCTATTAACAGAATACATTTGGCTATTAAAGAGCGGACAGGGGAGGGGGGATGCTGCGACTTTATTTTTGATGTTTTTATAATCATTTCAACCCAAGCAAGGCAGTACTGCCACTGGTGTGAAGGGGGTTACAAAGTAGGAGAGTGGCGAGAACGAGGAAGAAATTACAGTGGGGTGTCAGAGAATGGATACGAGAAGGATGAGAACACTAGTGGGAAGTGAGCTGCATGAGAGTAGAGTAGAAAAAATGAAGAGCATGATACAAGAGTTGTCAGGGAAAAGATGCGAGTCAAAGAGCTAAGAGACGGCAATTGACATCGCATTTAAATTCTTAGAAACTGTAGCTGCCAGGGAAGTAAGTACACGGAATTCTATAGGCGGGACGTACCAGAAAAGAACCTGAGAGAGTAGAAGTTGAGTTTTACTGTAAAAGGGTGGGGCCTAGTCGCTAGGTCGAGTAAATCCATGCAGAGGGAAGTCACATTAAGTCGGTGAGAAAATGACTGGAGTCGAACTACCGTGTAAGAATCAATTAACTTGAAGCTTCTCCGTTGGATGTTTTCAAGAACATTTCGAAATGAACATACCGCCAAACGCTTTCATGTTAACACGGGTGTCCCTCAAGACTCTATCGTAGGTCTTACGCCTTTCTTGATATTTATCAACGATCTTAACATGTACTCAGTTCCCAAATTGACATGTACACAAATGACACCACCATTTACTCTCGTCTCAATGAGAAATCTACCTGGACTGACAAAGATGATCTAGCCTCTGCTCTTAGAATGGACCTCCAATTTCTGATCGATTGCGATCAGAAATGGCTTATAAATTTTAATGCTTCCAAAATGAATCTTCCCTTCTATAACTAACATAGGGAAGCTTTCCCACCTTCCGTTAATATTGATCACACTAGTCTTTCCGAAAGCAATAAACTGCGCCTCCTCGTCCTCACTCTCTCAGTTGATCTTGAGTAGAATAAACACATTGAATCAGTAGCTATATCTACTGCAAAGACGTTTGGGTCGCTATGTCGAGTCAGGAAGTTTTCTCATCAGAATCCATCTTGCACATTTATAAATCTACCAATCGTCCGTGCATTGTATACTGTTGCTATATCCGACCAGACACTCTTCCTGTTCATCTCGGGGTTCCCTACAAATTCAAAAAGTAGATCTGCCATATAACTGGTCCCGATTTGGTTGCTTGCCTTTAGCTCCTTTATCACGGATATAATGTGGCTTCCCTATGTCTTGTCTACAAGGATTTTCACGGCTTCTGCTCTGACTACCTTTATGAATAAAAATAAAAATGAGCGCTTTTCTTTACCAACGTGTTTTGTCTTCTGATTGACTTTAGGCAAAAGTTTCCTATAACAGGCTAATTTAAATTTTATATCATGGATCGAGCATGTGAGCAATGCTGAGTTTTTGTAAAGGATGGAAACGAAAATGAAATTAATACTGTGCATCAAGAAGAGACAGCTGAAGTTCCTGGGACATGTGATAAGGAAGTAAGGCTTGGAGAATCTGATACTCACAGGTCGGATAGAGGGAAAAAGAAACAGGGGAAAGCAGTGTGTAACATAGTTGATGGGCATGAGCTGGTGGATGGCAGAGCGGGGTTTGGGTGGAGTAACAGGAGAAAGCGTGCTAAGAGTCACCAGGGATAGAGAGACGTGGAGAGCCATGATCGCCTACGTCCTGAATTGACATGGCTTATAGAAGAAAAAAAGTAATCAATGTACCATTTCAAGGTCAGTGAATAACAATCACCTTGGTGCAATCATGCAGTTAGCGAGGTAGTATGAGGACATCTATCAACATTGAAAATTCAGTGCATTTAGACATGCACTAGGTGAAGACAGACACACTAAATACATAACTCAAAGCTATCGGCCTTCTCCTTGGATTAAAGTCTTGCTGGTGATAAAGTCCTCAGACGATTGCTAAAGACTGCAAATCAAACGAAAGTTGATTTCAAGGAAGCCGACTTTGCGAAGCAGTCGAGTGTTTGTAAAGGTGATTGTCACCCGTCAACTATAATTAGTAGATGATTCGGTAGTTGTTCTTCGGGGTTCAACGATAAAACTTCGGATCCAATTGGAACAGGCAGTAAATCGTTCGGCGACCATTTCCCAGCTTATCAGCAATAATTTGCAAGAAAGACGATCGCATTGAAGTCTTACTGAATTTCAACCTGTTATTGTGCAGACAGAATAGTACGCTGACAGCTCTTGGAAAGCGTATTCGATTTTCAGTTGCAAATAAGGACGAGATAATTTCCATAATCTGAAAAGAGAATTGAGCTTAAAGTAAGTTCCAGTTCTAGAATATGAAATCGTATTGGAGAATGTCAAAAAAGGCGCATTCATATAGTAAATGGTAATGCATATCTTACAAAGTAAATTTTCGTTGTCAAATATTCAAATGCTTGCGGTCATGTCACGTTGAATACATCGATTCTCGCTCGATCACCGAAGTTACCCAACGTTGAGCCTGGTCAGTACTTAGATGGGTGACCGCTTGGGAATACCAGGTGCTGTAAGCGTTTAGTGACGGGTGTGCGTTGTGATGCAGTGAATATCAGTGAGCCGATTTCGAATTCCAGTTGAACACCCTGCATTCACTTACGCACTGGGAAAGGTATTAATCCGTCCCTTCCCTCCAGTTATTGGTTAAATAACAGGTCAGGAATTATGACCCTGCCCTTAAACAAATCCCAGTTAAACTTTCTCCATCGGGGAGAAAGCCGGCTCAACCTCAACCATGGTGAATGCGGCTTGGACATAGTCTGATAAGAAAAATGAGCTTAAAGTATCCAGTGTTACCAGCATATGAATATTATTGGAGAATATCAAACAAGACGCGCCCATATAGTAAAATAGTTTAATAATGCTAGTCTTGATAAGCATGTGGTAGAAGGCTAAATGTATGGGACATCCAGAGAAGATATTACTTACTATTCAGTCATAAGTCATCTAGGGAGACATGCTTGTTAACCATTACACCATATCAAAGTGCCTAAATGATTTTCTAAGCGTAGTTTATACTGGCATGAAACTGAAAGTATAGAGCTACCAGTGAAGTAATTAATCTAGCGCGATAAGCTTGCTACCTTTGCACCAATTCAAGGTGGCCCTGTTTTTCTTAGCATAGCTTAGATGTGACACAAGGCCGAATGTATGAGACACCCACTAAGGTTAAACATCAATTTTCAGTCGTAATTGATTTAACGAAACTAGCTTGTTAACCATTAAGTCACACTAATTGAGTGTAGGAAAGCATTAACTATCGCCCGGTTCACACTCCACCCACGTCTATTGAACAGGTGAAGAGGCTCATCCCTTGTTCCCTGTTTAGGATTTGGTTTCCGGCTTTCTCTTTTCCAACTTTTTCACTCCTATGTAGCCCCCTGCACATCAATGGCGTTACCGCCTTGCTCGGGGTGATATGATTAAAAAAAAAAAATTCGAACTTATGCCTTGCGTAAAATTTAATAGATATTCAATTTATTTAAAAAAAAACACTGTAGGGAAGAATATCGCCGTATCACGTTGAAGCTTTGTTTCCCGAACGATGGTTGAAGTTAAGCATCTTCAAGTTTGGTACCTAGACGGGGGACTGCTTCGGAATGTCATGTACTTACCTGGCTCCGGCCTTCGGGCTGGGGTCAGGGATGACCAAAATAAGACCAGTTTTAAGACCAGTTTTGACCGGTTTTGAACCTATCCACTGCGGTGGATCTGTAATGTTTTGACCAGTACCTGGGCGTACGCGCTCAGGTTACCCACATTAAAAAAGACCTTGTGTCACATCTCTCTCAAGTGGGGGAGATGAGTAAATATCTACCATTTTCTGTAAACTTGTATCTTAGATTAGTTCAATGGATAACATCTCGGAATTGGAAAATATAGAACCTAATTTCTATTCCAGCAGGGTTCTTTATCTCTATAAGCTAAGACAATATAATTATATACTGGTCAAAAAGTATTGAGGTTGGTGCTATAGTTAAGCAGTGTCAAGCCTGGTCAGTACTTTGATGGGTGATCACATGGGAATATTAGGTACTGTAAGCTTGGCTGTGCGGTTGATGTAATAGATACTGACTCAAAATTGTTACTCGGATAGCCAAGTTTCAATTCCAGTTAGGTTCTTTATATTCACTGACGAGCAAATAGCCTTCGGAAACGTACGGAAATTTAAATGCAATGTCAATACTCATCTATTCACCACTTGACTCTAACTCTTCCCCCGCCCCGTATATCCTTTTCTTTCTCTCCACCTTTGCAACTGTCATCACACCTGTATTTCCATCCTTCTCTTGCTCCTTTCCAACTGGTTCGTCTTCCTCTTCACTCACTTCTACTTAATCTTATGTAGCCCCATGCACATCAGTGGCATTATCGCCTTGCTCGGGGTGATACGATTAAAAACAAATAAATAAAAAATAAACCGATTGAAAATTGACTGTTGTAAATTCAGTCTTCACGAGTCGATTTCTCATAAGTCTTCTTGAGTTTGACAACACATGGATAAGTAAAAATATCTATGTATAAGATTCTGTGACTTCCGTTAATCCGTTCGTCTTCTACACTCTATAATATATTTATATATTTACCCATCGAACCCAAAATTTTGTGAAGAAATGCAAGCAGATATCGGGGTACAAAGTACAATCGGTTTTACTTAGGTGCGTAACATAGCACAATAAATTTTCATTATCTTTTAAAAAAATTAAAGTTTTATTATTTAACTATTATGTAGGAAGAAAGTGATGATACCGACACGGGTGGTTGAACACGGATCCCCAGGCAACAATCGTACCTGTTGAATGAATTGTGTGACTGGGATCAAGTGAATATAAATAATCATATATAAAGCACTCAGACAGAAGTCTTGGTGTGTCCCGGTGTCACAATGTCGTGTATTCTGGGAACTCTGTGAAATCAGTATTCAATACTTCTGTGTGTTCCGATGTTTTACAGCATTCCGAAAGCAATATTGTGTAACAAAAGTAACATAAAATTTACACACAAAATCCTCCCTTTATTAAAAAGAAAACAATGTAATAATTAAAATAACATACTTATTTAATAAAAAAAGCAATATTTTTTCATATATTTTTTAAGATTAAATATATAAAAGAATCAAATTTGCAGTTCGACCTTCATTCGCAAAAAACTATAAACAAATAACAAGTCCAAACACCAGAAAAAAATTGACATTTGGCTCCAAAAAGAAATATTTATACATTGACAGATGTATATTGCTTGCATGGAAAAATCAAAAGTTTTCATGGAACAAAACGTAGAGTTTGTGAATCTCAACAAAATGGTTAGCAATATCTTCAGCAATACTAAACACTGTTAAGATTTCAACACACATCAGCGAGTTGCAAAAACATTCTAGTTACTTTAAAATTTTGATATATTAGTTGTAAAATGGCTTCTTCAAAGATGAAAATAATTTTAAAAATATATTTTTATTGCGTGATAAGAGGATTTTCGGAGATAAAATCAAATTGGTTAACTTGATAAATAAAAAGATTTGATAGGCTCTTCGAATTCCCAAATATATGAGGTAGAATCATATATATATAACATTTATTAATTCAAGTTTAACTTAAATCGATTTAAGTTTTCAGGTATTGTTGAGGATATTTTCAAGATCCATCGCAGTAGGCCACAAACATTGATCTCTATGGGAAGATTGTACTAAATATTCCATGTTTACGGTTAATCAATTTTTTTTGGATATCCAATACGCGACATTAAGGCGCCCTCAAAATCTTTTGCATATTTGTGCATTCAATGTTAAAATTTTGGCGCAGTGGGTTTTTTTGCATTAAGATTATATCACGTACAAAACAACTGCAACAATAAAAAGCGAATTTTTTCTCTGCTATCATTTATTTTGTTACAGACATGAAGAAAGCGTAGCATTTGACTGAAGATTATATTAAAACAAAAACGGTTACAAAAATCCAATCCAGAATTTTATCGAAAAAATATGGAGAGAAAATGAATTTAGCAAGTAGGCAAATATCTAAACTTATTTATAAATGGAACTGTGTGTGTGTGTGTGTGTGTGTGTGTGTGTGTGTGTGTGTGTGTGTGTGTGTGTCTTTGTGGTTGTGTCCGTTAGCTATAGACTCCAAAATGGCTGAACCAATTTTCTTGAAAATTGACACAGTTGTACTATAAGTGTATGCGAGTGTTCTTAGCTAGGTTTTGTATCGAGGTATCCCCGACGAATATCAAAAATCGATAATCGAAAAAATCGGGTTATAGAAGGAGTGGTCCGATTTTAATCAAATTTGATACACTCATAAACAAAGACGATATTCAGAAGTTTCAAGGTTGCAGATCTTACAATAATTCAGATAATCGATAATATATTATCGATTATCTGCAATATCGTTTCTTTTGTCTTTGTCTATGAGTGTATCAAATTTGATTAAAATCGGACCACTCATGTTTGTGTGTGTGTCTGTTTATCTGCCTATATGTCTATATTTTTTCAGCCCTTTTATTTTAGTTTTTACTTCGGGTTTGGCTCTAAGTGGGTATAATTGTAGTTCTTAGTCTCAGCCATGATACCATTTACTCAGAGGACTTATTTAGCCTTCAAAATTCAGTTTACGACGGAAAAAAAACTTATTTGATATCGATACCAGGAAATCAATATTTAACTTACATCCATTCATTTTTCTTTCTGTCTACGGTTTCGCTTTAACTGGAGACAACTATTGATTTTTAGTCTTTCGTGCCAACGTCCAAAGAGTCTGATCTCCAGGTCCATGGATTAGTTTTAAATCTTTCATTACACCCGAGCAACGCCGGGCTGTACTGCATAGTATAAAAATGTTTATAACAAGGATGCGTCTTCTCACTGCATTCATTCACACTTTACTGTCTCACTATCCTAAGCGAATGAGTAGGTTTACCGGGATTTATTACTCAAGGGGAGAATATTTATAACATAATACACGCAGATAATATCATAGTTATGGTAGACAGATAAAGAAAACTGCAGGTAAAATATAATAATGGTAATTCAAGTAAAGGTAATTGTAACATCAGTCAGTTAAGTGCCATGCGCGATACACGCTTGGGCGATCATGTCTCGAAAGAGACATGACTGACTGGGCAGAAGATTATCGCGCAGTAGGTTGCCATTACTTTCTGCGGTAGACTGGTTGCTAGCCAAGGCTATAGATCCCAATCTGTCCTGCCATTTAACTCATAACTGGAGGGAGAAGAGATATATTATATTACACTATTATATTAAGTGTAATAAGTGGGGGATCAATTTATTACTTCACAACAATAGAAAACCGATCCCCCACTTTATACCCAGTAAAAGTTTTAATTATGTTTCCAACTATTATATTCAGTCATTCAGTTAAGTGCCATACGTGATACACTGGGCGGAAGATTATCCCACAGTAGGTTGCCATTGCTTTCTGCGGTAGACTGGTTTCCAGCCAATGCTATAGAACCCAATATGTCCTATTCATAACTGGAAGGAAGAGAAGAATTAATACCTTTCTCCAAGGGTATTTGTGCCTAAGTGTTGCTAAACAGTAGTTTTCTGTTTGAAGGTTCCAGACGAAAATAAACAGAGTCTTAACTCAATACCAATCTCTCAATCAGCGCACGTCACCACGGTGCCAACGAACCTGGCAGCCATTTTCTTAGACACATTTTGTGGACAAAAACCATTGCCGACGCACCAATCATCGCTGTCGGCCTCGTTCTCACTCAGCATAAAATCATAGTTTCAAGAATATTCCTTTCTTTGACCAAACTTGCGAGGGGAGAGGACGCAGCTGACGAAACGACGAACTGTCTGGCGTGGGTTTACGCACGCATTCATCACAACACGGCAGCCCGACAAGCAAAACACCTTGGAAGCTTTGGCTCTGGTAAGTGTGAATGTTTATCGTCACACTAAGCGAATGCAAGGAAAAGAAGAAAGAGTCAATTGTTCAAAAGAGTATATGTCTGACCATGAAAAACAGTACGTGAGTAAGAATTTTGATAAAAACAAAGAAAATACAAAAATTTGGCTAGGTTCGAAGCGTTTTAAGTGAAGCCGGAAAATATGGCGTAGAAATGAAAGTAGCATCGGAATAGTGGAAAATGATTTCTTTTTAACGCTGTTATGTTTTGCATTTCTTTCTGCGTAGTAGTAGTAGTAGTATTAGTAGTAGCAGCACAGATCTCTGTGTCCTTTGTGAAAACAGGGTTTTTTTCCCTCTGCCCACTTCTCCAGTTATTAACTATTTAGAGGCGTAACACATAATTAAATATAAAATTTTTAAAAAGTTTTTTTTTATCTTTGAAGAAGCCATTTCACAACTATATCAGAACCAGTCTACCGCAGAAAGCAATGGCAACCTAATGCGGGATAATCTTCTGCCCAGTCAGTCATGTCTCTTTCGAGACATGATCGCCCAAGCGTGTATCACGTATGGCACTTAACTGACTGACTGAATAGTTGGAATAATGATTAAGGCTTATATTGGTCATAAAGTGGGGGATCAGTTTATTACTTCATAACAATAAGAAACCGATCCCCCACTAATTACTAGATAATAATATAATAGATTTCTTTTCCCTTTACCTATGAGTCAAATAACAGGACAGATTGTGTTCTATAGCCTTGGTCGGCAACCAATCTACCGCAGAAAGCAATGGCAACCTAATGCGGGATAATCTTCCGCCCAGTGTATCACGTATGGCACTTAACTGAATGACTGAATATAATAGTTGGAAACATAATTAAAACATTTACTGGGTATAAAGTGGGGGATCGGTTTTCTATTGTTATGAAGTAATAAATTGACCCCCCCACTAATTATACTTAATATAATAGTGTAATATAATATATGTCTTCTCCCTCCAGTTATGAGTTAAATGGCAGGACAGATTGGGATCTATTGCCTTGGCTAGCAACCAGTCTACTGCAGAAAGTAATGGCAACCTACTGCGCGATAATCTTCTGCCCAGTCAGTCATGTCTCCTTCGAGACATGATCCCCCAAAGCGTGTATCACGTATGGCACTTAACTGAATGACTGAATATAATAGTTGGGAACATAATTAAATATAATATAATTATTTTCATCTTTGAAGAAGCCATTTCACAACTAATATATCAGAATTTTAAAGTAACTAGAATGTTTTTGCGATTCGCTGATGTCTTTTTATCGGATCTATTCAACTTGTACAGCGAGACTGTTCTGAGGACCCTAAGTGTTATGCCTGGATTCAACATCGGAGGCCACAATTTAAACAACGTAGGGTACACAGATGATACAGTGCTGATAGCAGACACGGAAAGAAAACTACAAGACCTCCTACAGAAGGTAGCTGAAGAGACTGACACGAAAGGACTACAAATAAACTGCAAGAAAATCGAATGCATGTTATCAACAAAAAGAGCAACTCAAAATGCCAAATACAGGTGGGGGATACTAATATCAAGCAGGTATAAATATTTAAACACCTGGAAAGTGTTCTAACAAAAGATGAAAGGTGAGACACAGAGATCTGAAGGCGAATTGGCATGGCGAAGCAATCATTCCAGCAATTGAATAAAGTATTAAGAAACAGGACAATTTCGTTAGAAACAAAGAAGAGAGTAATGGATTGCTATGTGGTGTCAATGTTTCAACGTGGCAGTGAAAGCTGGACAATATCATCGAAGATGAAGGAAAAACTTAAAGCAACTGAAATGTGGTTCTACAGAAGGATGCTGCGAATATCGTGGATTGAGCATGTGAACAATGATGAGGTTTTGGAAAGGCAGGAAACGAAAAGGAAATTAATACTGAGCATCAGGAAAGACAGCTAAAGTTATAATTGGTGTTATGAGTGTTATTCCTTGTTTAGGTCCACTTGTGGATGTGTGGTATTATGGTGTTTGTAAATTTCTATGATGATGAATGAGTTCTTGTGGTAAAAGGAGAAATTGTTAACAGTGATTAGGTCGTGAATGTTATTAGCTAGGTATAGAATAGTTAACGAAGACCATCATCTACCTCCTCTCATTCGTCCGTGTGCCACATTTTCTGTATTCAGGTGCCTTGTCGATGAGTATTGTCTCGGGTACTCCGTTTATTGAGAATAGAATTCTTAGTATTTGGTTTATTGTGTTGGCTTTTGTCTTTTATTCTGATAACTTCTGCCCATACTGAATATGAGTTTACTCATATTAAGAATAATCGTCTATATCTGATATATGCACGATCCATATATGGCTCTGTTTTCTTTGGCCATGGTTGAATTTTTGAAGTTTTTTTGCTTGAAGTTCTTTGTGTTTTTATTTTTATTTTCGTAAATTTTGGGCATCTCTTAAAGTATTCCTCTACGTCTTTTGAATATCATGGCCCCCAAGCATTTAACTCTCTGCGTTGGTTTTAGCTATAATGTTTCCATTCATGTACGTTTTTTTATGTGTACCTTCTCAGTATTCATAGTGCTATATTATATCTTCATAGAATATTATTCCATTCTGCATGCTTAGCTGTGTTTCCTGAAAGGGTCGCTCTGCAATCGAATTATTACTATTATTTTTGTCTCTATTATTTTGCTTAATATTGGGGCTTGCTTTGTTTTTGTTTTTCTTTAGTCTATTTAGGGGAAGAAAATCCGTTTTCACCCAGTGTATTATTTTATCATCAATATATCTTGTTTCTTTTTTGTTCCGTTCTTGAACTGAATCTTGATAAAGCGTCTATATGACGGATAGTGTTCCCTTTTATGTATCCGTCAGGCAGTTAAATGCCATACGTGAAACACGGTTGGGCGATCATGTCTGGGCAGAAAATTAATCCGCAGTAGGTTGCCATTGCTTTCTGCGGTAGACCGGTTGCCAGCCAAGGCTATAGAACCCAATCTGTCCTGTTATTTAATCCATAACTGGAAGGAAGACTGATTAATACCTTTCCCAAGAGTATTTGCGCGTAAGTGAATGCAATGAATTCAACTGGAATTCGAACTCGGCTCTCCGATTTCTCGTTCCGAGCCGATATCCACTGCACCACAACGCACAATTATACCTACTTAGAGCAAAAACTAAAATAAAAGGGATGAAAAAATACAGACATACAGGCAGAGAAACAGATACAAACACAAACATCTTGTCTTCCATATATATATATATATATATATATATTACCGATTTTCTGCACTATTGTAAGAACTGCAACCTTGAAACTTCTGAATATCGTTTCTTATGTCTTTGTTTATGAGTGTATCAAATTTGATTAAAATTGGACCACTTCTATAACTCGATTTTTCGATTACCGATTTTCGATATTTATTTATACACAAAACGTATCTAATAACACTCGCAGACGCTTATAGTACAACTGTGTAAATTTTCAAGAAAATTGGTTGCGCTGTTTTGGAGTCTATAGGTAACGGACGGACACACACACACACACACACACACACACACACACACACACACACAAAGTTCCATTTATAAGTAAGTTTAGATTTAGATAGATAATAATGGTTTAAATGATACAAGTCTTACTAAATAACCCATAGATTGGTGGATTAATACTCTTTCTAAGAGTAGTTTTGAATGAACGAATTCGATGTCATCTGGTATTGGAACCCGACTTTCCGATTATCTGTTTCTAGCCATTATACATTGCACCATCCGCACATCTAAACCTACAGTACCTGATATTACAAGGCGGTCACCCATTGACAGGAACCTGTATTCAAAAGTGATAGGGATTTGTGGAGTGCCCTTTTCATCCACTTCTTGAAGGGTCGCGCCCCATAAGAATAAGTATATCGTCTACATTGCTTGTGCAGGTAGAATAACTGTTATCAGCGTTGAAATGTAAACGATTAATTCAATGTTAAAAACGTCGAAGTACACTTAACAGTTAGTTTCTCCTTCCTGTAATATCCTGTATAAATGTAAGTCTTTTTAAGTGAGTGTCTATCTATGTATATAATGTACTTTCAAGAAATACAACTTGAGTGTTAGACCTATAAAAAAAAATCATCTTTGAACTTATCACAATTTAGTTTTAATGAATACTCGATAAAGGGTTATAGATAGACATTTTCCCGGGCAATCATAATAGTCGCGTCAATTTTCTAGCTTTTTTTTTAAGTGAACTTTTTAGGCTTTGAAAAAAGTCTGTTTTCCTCACTGATAAACTGATGTTTGTGCTTGATAGTAGGTAAATATTCACATTAGCTTTTTTTTCTTCTGTCAAACTCTTAAAAAATTCTGAAGTCGTTATGATAATATTTTTAGTATATTTTTTTTCAAGTACTGAGTTTTGAATAATATTTACTGTGATGAATTTTTTTTTAGATTCTTTGAAAGTGTCTGGCAGCAAAAGGTACGTGAACCTTGCATTTCTCGAGCAGTCTTCTATTCAATATTTTTAAAAAATCGTTTCAATCTAAGCAAGGCGGTACCGCCACTGAGGCGCAGGGGGTTATATAAGAGAGTAAAAGTTTAAATAGGAAGAGAGCAAAGGGAAAGACGAACCAGTTACAGTGGGTGTCAGAAAGTGCAAGACACGGATGCGATGACAGTTGCGAATGTAGAGTGGGAAAGGAAAAGAACAATATACACGGGGTGATGTAGAAAGGACGATAGAAGAACTGGTGTCAAATGGATAAGAGATGGGAATTGACATTGCATTTAAATTCCTGGAGGTTGTAGCTGTCAGGAAAGTAAGTATACGGAAGAGAATTCCACAGGTGGGAAATGCGAGAAAAGAAACTTCTGGAGTAGATTGCCGGCTGCATTTGGAAGATTATCCAGGTATCACCGACTATACAATTAATCTCTGTATAGGAAGAGATATACATATATCTTCAGAAATTGACGTTTTGAATTTGTTTTGTCTTATTTAATCACATGAATCATATGAGTCGTAAGGGCACCACATGTACTACAGCCTCAGTATAGGTGATGTTTCTTTAGGCACGAGAGCCTGACGAAGCCCTTCCCTCTCCAGGCTGGTTTGAGGTTTTCTTCTCCGAGAACGGTTGCCACCCAGGCTACAGAACTCAGTTTAACCTGCTATTTATCCACAGCTGGGGGAAAATGGATAGATACCTAGCTTTTCCAAGCAAATATGAATGTGTGTTGTGGCACAGTGAACGACAAATCGGGGAGCCAAGTTCGAATTCTAGTTGAATTCTTTGCAATCACTTACACACAAATACCCTTGCGAAGTGTATTAATTCGTCTCTTCCCTCCAGTTATGGGTTAAATAGCTGGACAGATTGGGTTCTATAGCCTTGGCTGGCAACCAATCTACCGCAGAAAGTAATGGCAACATACTGCGCGATAATCTTCTGCCCAGTCAGTTATGTCTCTTTCGAGACATGATCGCTCAAAGCGTGTATCACGTATGGCACTTAACTGACTGACGTGAATGTAATGTATTCGACTAGGATTCGAACTAGGCTCGATTAGTCGATCGTCACCGCTATTTATTACTCCGCCGTGCCCCCAGAATTTGTTATGCAAATCACATAAACTTCAGTAACTCGAAAAGAAAGGAAAAACTTATCAAACTTAAACTTTTCCATTCCAGCCTTTCGTAAAACATCTAACTAAATTTCGGGCCAATTTTATCGACTGCTCGAAATATCAGCAATTTACAAAAGTGTCTGGGTTTAACTGAGGTTGTTTAAAGCATTAAGTAGATAGAAATATTTCGGGTTGTCGATACTCGTGTTAACACGAAGTCGCAAGTCTTTGTGACCGAGGGTTTGAGAGTTTCTTCTGGCTTTTTATCCCGATAGACAGCATCCGCGGTCTGGTCAGCATAGTTGCAGAATAAACCACAGGTGAGCACCGTGAATGTTGAATAAACACAAATTTGTCTGAGTAGAAGTCTGCAAGAAGAATTGGTTAGCTGCCCTAGAATACGAGTAGCCAGCCACTAATATATATATATTAGTGGCTGGCTGCTCGTATTAATTAAATAATATATATATATATTATATTAAAAAAGGATTAATTCAAAGATGTTGAATGGCCATTTCGATATGAAGATCCCCACGGGGGATAACACATCACCTCAGCAACAGAAAAATCCTTTCAGAACCCATAGAAAAATATATAGAAGTACACACATACATACATACATATACACACACACACACAATTCAATTTATTTTTCCTTTTTATTTTCTTTTTTAATTTATTTGCAAATCTATTTAAAAAGAATAAGTAGACTAATTTTTCTCCAGTTTCTGAAAGGATTTTTCTGTTGCTGAGGTGATGTGTTATCCCCCGTGGGGATCTTCATATCGAAATGGCCATTCAACATCTTTGAATTAATCCTTTTTTAATATATATTTGCTCTGTAATATTTTATTACATGGAGCTCTCTTCCTGTATCATTTTTTAATATTAAAATAAATTTTTTTAATATTAATTAGGATCGGGGTTTTGGAATTTACCTTCCTGCATTTTTCCCTTGGATTGAAGTATCTGAATTAAAATATATATATTATTAGTATTTTTATTTAATTACTTAGGTTTTGGTCATGATAAAATTAGACCAGACACATTTGCATTAAAAAGTGTTCAATGCAATTATATTGTAGAACTTTTGAATATTTTTCATTTGAAAAAGAGATATTTTGCAACCTAATTTTCTTCTATTTGGTGTTTTCTGGCGATTTGCCATAATTGATTTTACCGTTTTTTTTAAAAACGCTTACGTAACGGGGATTTTTACGAACGCTTACGCAAAGGGGATTTTTTGATCGCACAATTTTCAAAATTAGAAAAAATTATAACGTTTTCATCCCTAGTTGTATGACCCTAATATGTATTTTATTCTTTTTGGCACAGTCTACATGATGTAGACTGTGCCAGGAAGACAATTTAGCTATTATGTTATTCCCAAACAAAAATGATTTACTGAATGAAAGAACAGAAAATATGACTAAAGGTAACCGCACCATAAAATACCAATTAGGCAATTTTTTTGTCATAATCGAATTAAACCAATACCCAGTTGGATTAAAAATTGCTCAATATATTCATATTGCGGGGTTTTCGAATATATTTAATTTGAAAATGAGTTTTTGTCTATCTATCTGAGATGAGGTAGTATTTACATTATTCGGATTATTGTTCTCATCTTTGTTGCCAGTTGTACGACGTTTCGGCCGTTTTACGTTCCGGCCTTCTTCAGGTGCTTGTAATAAAGGGTTCGGTTCGAAAGTCCTAGCATTTGAAGAAGGCCGGAGTGCACAACGGCCGAAACGTCGTACAAATGGCAACAAAGATGAGAACAGTAGTCCGAATAATGTAAATATTTCCGCAACCTAGATTTCCACATTTCGGTATCTATCTATCTATCTATCTATCTATCTATCTATCTATCTATCTATCTATCTATCTATCTATCTATCTATCCCATTCTGTTCATATCTATCTATCTATCTATCTATCTATCTATCTATCTATCTATCTATTTTTATTGTTATTTCGCTACCCAAGTTTCTACCATGAGTGGTTTCTTCAGGTGATTTTTAATAACTGATTTTACCGTTTACGAAGTTTCTTTTTAAGAACGCTCTTGTAACGGTGTTTTATTTGAACGTTCACGTGGCAGGGAAGTTATGAACGAGCAATGTTTAAATTAAAACTGATTTTGACGTTTTCCTCTATGGTTGTATGAACCTAAGAGGTAATTCTTAGTGTGGATACATTTAATCATAATTCCTGTTCTTTCATTTAACAGTTCGTCTTTATTTGGAAATAATTTTTTTTGTTTGCCACAGTCTACATATTGTCCACCGTTATAAGGCTTGGCTGTTTTTTGTTTACGTTTTTTACATATTTGGATTTCAATTTCAAGATGTGGTTAGCCAATTTTGTATTGTTTTTTAATTTTTCTATTTTAAATGTAGATCTGTGATTGCACCACCTCGTTTTAAAAGTGTATTTGATTGATTCCTAATATATTTTGGCTTGGCCATCTAGGTCATGTACCTCTGCCTGGTAAATTATTTCTTTTGTGAAGTGAATATTTATTTTTGTTCCTGCAGTTGCATTCTTTGTTAGTGGTTTTGTTTTGTACGATGCTATTTAAGTTTTTGGCGTTTTGTTATTTTCTGAAACTATCGAAATTATTAGTGCAATTATAACTTAGTTTGATTGTGTTTTTGTTGAAAATTTTGTTTAGTTCTGTTTCTTTTGCAAAGTGTTTATCTATTAGTTTAAAAAACATTTGTCCTATTTTGGTCTTTACTTCTAATTTAAATGGTGGGTTGAACCAGATAATGTTTCGTGTTCTATTGTTGTTTTTGATTTCTCTGTCTGGTTGAGAATTATATTCTAAAATGTTTTTATGGCCAGAATTTCTTAGTGCATTCTCATATATATTTTTCTTTTCATTAAATATTGATTTATTTGACGAATTATTAGATAGCCTGTGTTCTATTCCTTTCTAAATGTGTTATAATTATATTATTTGGATGATTGGACTTTGTATTTATGTATGATAAATTAATGTTTGTTTTCATGTATGGCGAGACATTTCCAGTTTGTTAATTAAGTTCTGCACCTAAATATTGTACCACTTTATTATTTGTGTCCACTGTAATATCAAAATCTAGTTCTTTGAATAAATTAAAAAGCTGTTTCCTTATTTTCTCATTCATTCTTTTATTGTCTGTTGCTATTATTAATCCGTCATCTCTATATAATCCGTGGTTGTCAATATGGATTATTTTGTTTATTTTGTTTAAAATGTATATTCCCATCAATTCTGAGATTTCTGCTCCATCATACGATCCTTGTGGGACATCGAATGCTTCGTTGTTGGATTTCTTGATCCATGCTATACCTTTGTGGAAAAGTATAGATTTTCGGCAGTGTAATATATCAATATAGTTTGATGGTATTTTTATGTACATTTTTGCAAAATTAAATGCTTCCAGTAAACCTTTCTCATATATTGAAAGGTAAAGGTTTTGTTATATCATATTTGGTGAATGTGTATTTAATTTTGCATGTAATTTTTTGAAACCAGAAAATACAATCACTAGTATTTTTCTACTGGTTTGTTTGAGTGGCTGTTTTTAACAAGTAGCAAATATGTTTTAATATTTGATGGTTTATTTTGCCCACTTCTGTTTTTGTTGGATTAATTAGTCTGTATGATGGATTGTTGTTAAAGTCATCTTTGTGGTTTTTCACTTTAAGGAAAGCTTGTTTGCGAGTTAATATTTGTTTTTATTACTTACATTTAATTTGTCTGTGATGATTTCAGGCTTCTTATTAATGTTTTCAAGGTATGAATCTGGGGCTTTTTTGTAAGATTTAGTTAGCTCTTCTAAGATCTGTTTTTCATATATTTTTGGGTTTATTTGGGATATATTGCTAGATTTATCTCCTTCAATAAGGATGTTTTGTGTTCTTCTTATTTTCTTTACTTCGGTATTTAATAATTTCTGAAATTTGTTTTTGATTTTTTTAAATTTTATATTGTCTAAAATAGAAATCATGTCTTTTTCAAAAGTAATCAATTCTTTGATTAACGGGGGATAATTCATTGTTTTAAAATTACAATTACATACATTTTCATCTTTTCTTCTGTATTTTTATTCCAAAAGAAAAATGCTTTTTATCTCAGCCTTATTTGTAGTAGTTGAAGCATGTATTCTTTCCTGTTAGGTATCGGTATGTTTTTTAGAGAGTGTAATATTTTTAATTCCTGCATTGTTGTTTCTTTGCTTAGCGTTCAGTAAGTGTATCATTTTGCTAAAATACAGTTTGTTTTTGCGTTTTTTGAGATCTGTGGCGTTAATTATTCAAATACAGTATTTTCAAAAATGTACTGTTTGTTGTTTTTTTTTTTTTTGTTTGGTAAAATCTGTGTCGTTTATAAACTGTTTGATTTTTTAAAAATATAATTGCATCAAACACTTTTTAATATAAATGTGTACTGGTCTAACCCTATTATGACCCAAAACTAAGTTTTAAACAATCAATAATGTGTGTGTGTGTGTGTGTGTGTGTGTGTGTGTGTGTGTGTGCAAACCGCATTTAATACCAAGCGGTGAGCGTTTGTTTTATAAATGAATGCAACATTCAGAAAAGTTGATTGCATTCAATTAATCTTCAGAAACATAAAACAGACAATCGCTTATAGGTTGAATTCTTAGTGTCCAATTTTAAAATTCGTATTAAGATATACACTATCTATTTCGCGCACTTTTTAATTGATTGACGACAAGCAAAGACAATAACGTCACTAATACGCAAAGAGCGACTGGAAGTGAAAGAAAAGAAAAATACCTTAGAACCGGAAAGTATATGATAGCAGAGATTCAAAAGTCTAGGCAGAGATGTTAGAAGTATGGAGTTAAAGTAGGCTTTAAAAGGAACCGGAAACCCAATCATGAACATGAAGCAACTTTACACCTTTTCGAAAGATCAGCAGATGTAGGAACAGGACGATAGGTGAATCTACTCCGATAAATATAGCGTACCTTATATATATATATATATATATATATATAATTTTTTTATTATGGCTTTATTCAAGCACAAATCTTTTTAAAAAGAGTAAAAAGAAAATAAAAATTAAGGTTGGTGAAAATAGAAATAAAAATACAGTGTAGCAAAGAGGAATTAGCGGACATATTAAAAATAAATATATCACCCTGTAATTTCAGAACCTTACCAGAAAAAAAAGTATTCCGTTAGTCAACCCAAAAAAGATCGCTTGAAGATGGAGTCTTAATATAATATAATTCCGAAACACGGAAAATTCAGTCTTACTAAAATCTTAATTTCATCATATTACAATAATATATATATATATATATATATATATATATATATATATATATCCACGCTTTTTTAAAAGAGGAGTGGAGTTTTATCCCTTGATTCTTGTTTATAATTGGGTTTCCGGCTCCTTCTAAAATCTACCTAAGCTCTATATTTAAACTGTTAGTCTTTTCATACGCCCATATAACTCCACACACTAGATTCTACCTAGAGTGACCCTTGAGCCTTGTATTGGGTAAATATTATTAAAAGAAATATATATATATATATAATGAAAAGATATACATATATATTGACAAATGAGTAACTGAAAGTATCTGAAAAATGTTTAAAATGAAAAATAACATTAGGGAATGCGGGAATTCCCTGTTTGGAGATATGAAAGGAGTTTCTCAAGTAGTTAAAATATCAATCACTTTTCAATGAACGAGCAGTTTACATTGCGATGGCCCGGTCTCTAAATGATCTCATCGCTATATGAAATGAAATGTTCCTGACGCTCATTCTACTGAGTATCTAATTGATTTGGGGTGGTAGCTCCATTTAATGTCCCAGCTATGCCGAAATAGTAAACCAGTAAATAAAGACAAAAATGCTACAAAATTATAAAATGTATATTTTTTATAGTTAAAATACAGCAATACATTTTTATATTTAAAAATGACCAGCGATATATATTTAAATACCAACAATACCAATTATAGCAAAATGGCCAACAATACATTTAAAAATCTAACTGACTAGTAATACATTTTATCGGTAGCTGAAAGTATACAACAGCTTTCAAAATATATTTGGTTGAAGCCATAAAATTGTGTTCAGGTTATTTATATTTCGATATTAAATAACCCATAATGCCGTTAATAAAAAAAAACAGGCAAACAGTAAACATGAAAGAACTCTTTCATCACATTAATCCATATAGTATCCGACCATTTCTTAAATCAAACTGCTTTTTAAAATAACTTCAACAAGACTACATCATAAAACACATATTACACCATCTCTGGTAATGATGTTCACTCAAAGATATATATATATATATATATATATATATATATATATATATATATATATATATATATATGCGCAAAAGCTAAGTATTATCTAACATGTATTAAATTGCAGAATAACATATCCTATTTTCATTACGTCAAAGCTCCCCAAAACATTAGATTTCGGCATTACAGACGCATAAGGGTTTGATCTGCTATTAAATAAACAAATCAATCAATTAGGTTTGTGTCAACCAGCTGCTGATAAATTTAATACCACTTTTGACTTATTTGTAGCAGTTCATATTTCTAATTCGTTCTTTAGGCACCTCAACATGATATAATTTTTAGCAAGCTTGTCTCACTAGAACCTATTACCACTTCAAAATTACAATAGCGTAGTGAGTTTGATTCTCACTGGGTACCCGATAACTTTGTGCCACATCTCAGCGGCGCTTGGAAAATCATCTATTTCGCCCACTTTGTGGGCACCTCGAGGTGGTGTAAGCGTTAGTAGGCTTGTCTCGCTAGAACCGTTACAGTTTTGTAGTGAGTTCGATCTTCACTGGGTGTCCCATACTTTCGGCCCTGTACCACATCCAAACTGCGCTTAGAAGATCACCATATTTCTAATTCTTTTGCTGCACAGTTGTGCAATAAACAGCAAATATAATCTTTAAAAATGAAAGCAGACTCTATATACTCGAAATTACACCTGTTGGAATACTTATTTAGTCTTCAGTTTATTAATTTTTATATATTTTTTCTAAAATCATTTTACACCAAGCAAGGGAAGAAAGCCACTAAAACACCAGGTAAGTTACTGAATGTGAGAAAACCCGAGAGAAAAATTAAGATAGTATAAGAACTGGTATTAAGAAGGGAGAAGATTACGATAAACATTGCATTTGCATTTTCGAAGATCAGACTTAATTAAACAGTAATCAGCTGAAAAATATTTCGAAAAGCGAAAAGTGCGATAGAAGAAATTATTAGCATAAAACTTACTGTTGCATCTAAGCACTTCAACTTTAAAGTGATGAAACTTTTCTGCCAATCTAGTACTGGTCTTAAATTCATAATAAGAATTAATATTAATAATAGAAAATAGTTTATCAGAACAATTAACATGAAAATATTTATAGAAAATAAACCTGAAATCTAAGTTACGGCGTCTTGATTAATTTTGCAGAAATTGGAAACTATCAAAATCAACGTTTTTATTTGTTCTTATACAACGATCAGTACTGGATTTTTGTTTTTGTTTTATTTTATGAGATATACTTAATCGTAATATCCGGGACCGTTAAGCATATATGTCGTTAAATAAGGAGTAACTTTATAAGTAAATTGAGATCTAGAAGCAAAAGAATTAACATTAAAAGCATGTTTTGTAAAAAACGTAACTTAGGTTAACTTCTGATGTTAGAATTGATGGTTTAAACAATTAAGGTATACTTTTCTAAACGAATACGATATGAGAGCGGTTAATAATTGAAATGAAATGAAATCAATAGTTCAGCAATTGTAAAAAATTATTATTACAATGCAATATATGTCAATATATAAATATGTTTCTGTTGTTAACATTTTTGTTATATATTGTGACTATATTGAAATGTGATTCTATTGAGTGTGGGTTGCTTTGATTTAATGTAGATAGCCTCCGGAGTTTGAATTTTATTTTTACTAGGCGTATTTATGGTTATTAGTGTTATCGACTGAAATCTGTCTAATATTACGTACATGACTCTGTTTTTTTTTTAAAGAAATGTTGTTTAATAGAACCATGATCAGAAAGGTGACAAATAAATAAACATAATAAAAAAATATCCAAATGTCGAATAACTTTTGTCTTTATTTTCACCAGAAATTAATGCCAAAATACGATGTTTATAACGGCTTATTATTACGCGAAATAGACATTCATTGTTTGATATTTTAACAATGTAGGTTGAGATAATTACCTGCTGCTTCAATACAATATATATATATATATATATATATATATATATGTGTGTGTGTGTGTGTGTGATAAGAAAGTTTCTGCAGTGCAAGTTTCAAGCTCGGAAATACCAAGGGTCTTTAATATAAATATAATTTCGAAACACGGAAAATTCTGTCTTACTAAAATCTTAATTTTATCATATTACAATTATATATATATATATATATATATATATATATATATATATATATATATATATATATATATATATATTATGCAAGTCAAATTTTGATTTCTTGGTATCGATATAAAATTTTCTGCACTATTGTAAGAACTGCAACCTTGAAACTTCTGAATATCGTTTCTTATGCATTTGTCTATGAGTGTATGAAATATGATTAAAATCGGTCCACTCCTTCTATAACATGATTGTTTCGATTATCGAATTTCGATATTTATCGGGGATACCTCAACACAAAACCTAGCTAAGAACACTCGCAGACGCTTATAGTAGAACTGTGTAAATTTTCCAGAAAATCGGTTCAGCCGTTTCGGAGTCTATAAGTAACGGATACACAGACACACAGACAAAGTTCCATTTATAAATAAGTTTATATATATATATATATATATATTCCCAAATCAAACAACTTGATACTACACCACCATATGATTAGATATTGGAAATGGGTCGGGCCATAAACAATTTAGCAGCCGCGGTTACATGCACACAAAGCACTAGACCCATACATTATCAACCTATTTCTGCACAGCCATTACGAAATCTGATACCCATACACGCTTGAATTATAGTCAAAAACATACGGAACAAGGTTAGACGCATGTGAGGTCAACGTAACCAAAGATTAACAAGCAAAACAACAATAAAAATATCAGAATGTAATTAAGAAAGTCTAATACATACGCACAGATACACAGAAAGACGCACTCATAATTTACTCTAATTAAAAGACAAAACAATTCACTAAGAAAAAAACATGTTTAGAAATTGTTTTTATCGCTATATCAGTCACTCAGTTAAGTGCCATACGTGATACACGCTTAGCGAACATGTCTCGAAAGAGACATGACTGAATGAACAGAAGATTATCACGCAGTAGGTTGCTTTACTTTCGGCTGTAGATTGGTTGCCAACCAAGTATATAAAACCCAATCTGTCCTGTTATTTAACCCAAAACTGGAAGGAAAAGACGGACTAATAACTTTTTTTTTATAAGCGTTTCACCCCGAGCAAGACATTTCACTGCCACTAGTGCACAGGGGGCTACATAGAGTGGAAGAAGGATGGTTAAATATAGGAAATGCCAGAGGGTGGGTGATAGGCGGGTAAGGATACCGAGAATGGTTAAATATAGGAAATGTCAGAGGGTGGGTGATAGGTGGGTAAGGATACCGAGAATGAGGTTTGGGTAGATGAGAGTGTTCTGAGAATAATTGGAAGTTAGTGTGATAGGAGGTGTCTATTGACCTTACATTTAAACACCTGGAGATTGTAGTTGTCCGGGAAAGCAGACTTGTGGAAGGGAATTCCACAGGCGGGAAGCGCGGGAAAAGAAGATGTTGGAGTAGAAATTACGTTTACATCTTTTCTGTTTAACTGTAAAAGGGTGGGACCTAGTTGCTAATCTAGTATCTCGTGCAAATTCGTGCTTAGGCGGCACCAGTGATCTAAGTTCATCGGAGCAGAAGCCATGAAAGTACTTGTAGAAGAGGCACAGGGAAGCCACATCACGCCGGTGAGAGAGTGGTTGCAGCCGGTATGCCAAGTCAGTATCAACCGCGTTACAGATTCTCCTTTGTATTTTGTCAAGAAGCCCAAGGAGAGTAGCAGAGGTACCCGACCAGATATGGCAGCAGTATTCAATACATGGGCGGATGGTAGATTTGTATATGTGCAGGATAGATTCGGGCGGGAAAAACTTCCGGGCCCTGCACAGAGAGCCGACTTTCATAGCGGCAGATTTGGCAATGGATTCGATATAGTCCAATCCATTTGAGGTCCGCCGAAAGTGTAAGGCCAAGGAGGCGTAGTGTTTTACTCTCTGGGAGGCAAGCTGTTCCATGCTAATTGGAGGTAGATGCGATTGTCTATGGTGGTTAGTTGATAACAGCTTCGTTTTAGAAGCATTGAAATTTACTAACCATTTCCTACCCCAGACCACTACGGATTGGAGGTACTTTTCAAGCTGGGCAGCGAGGTTCGCTTTGTCGCCCACACCGGGTTTTTGATCGAGGCGAGAGTAGATTGTGGTGTCATCGGCGTACATGCCTACTTGGGATCTTATGGCGTCTGGGAGATCATTAATGTACATCAGAAAGAGCGTTGGACCTAGGATAGAACCTTGAGGGACGCCCGCGTTCGTATGGTAGTTTTGGGAGGCATGCTCATACTACCTTCAATGTGCGGTTAGAGAGGAATGACTGGATGAGGTCAAACAGATGTCCAGTTATACAGTAGCTCCGAAGTTTGCATAAGAAGCCAGCGTGCCAGACCCTATCGAACGCTTTGGAGATATCCAAGGCAACGGTTCGGGCTTCGCCCTTCTTGTCAAGAGCCCGGTATATGTACTCGGTATTGGTCGTTACCATATCAGCAGTAGACCTGGTGAAGCAAAACCCGTACTGTTTGTCAGAGAGAAGCCTGTGGGCCGTGAGATACTGAATTACCTCGGCGTTGATAATGGCTTCGAAAACTTTGCCGAAGATCGGAAGGAGACTAATAGTACGGTAATTGGCGGGGTCTGAGTGTTCGCCAGAATTCTTAAATATAGGAACTACACAGGAGGACTTGCAACATGCAGGAAAACAGGAAGCAGATAAGCAGAGGTTTTTAGAGTTTAGAGAGGACAGAGGAGAGTTCTGGGGCACATTTATTCAGTACTATGATTGGGATTCCGTCCCCGCAGCTCGCTTTGTGTGGGTCAAGTTGTGCAATTATCTTGGAGACCAGCGAGGGTGTAATGTGGACGTTATGTAGTTGAGCCTTAGTTCTGGGTGGGAAGTCAGGTGTAGATATTCCTAACGAGTCCAGTGTCGAATTTGTGGAGAATCTACGGGCAAAGCATTCAGCCTGGTCCGCTGGGGAGGTGAGAACTTCAAATTCATTGATTAGTGGGGGTATTGAAGTCTTGCTATTTTTGAGCACGCTTTTGCAGAGTCGCCAGTAATCTTTGGAGCTGAACTTAGAGGATGCTATGCGTTGCCTCATTCTGGTAGCAAACGCCCTCTTACCTTTGTTCAGTACTTTTTTACACTTATTACGTGCTGGGGCCTTTCCAAGGGTATTTGCGCGTAAGTGAATGCAATGAATTCAACTGGAATTCGAACTCGGCTCCCCAATTTCTCGTTCCGAGCCAATATCCACTGCACCACAACGCACATCCATCCGGAGTAAATTTTACATCCAATTGTTTTCAACATTTTACCTTTCTTGGCGGATGTGCGCTGTGGTGTAGTGGATATCGACACGGAAACTCAAATCGACGAGTCGAGTTTCCAATTCAAGTTGAATTCTTTGCATTCACTTACGCACAAATACTCTTGGGAAATGTATTAATCCGTCTCTTCTGTCTAGTTATGGGTTAAATAATAGGACAGATTGGGTTCTATAGCCTTGGTTGGCATCCAGTCTACTGCAGAAAGCAATGGCAACCTACTGCAGGATAATCATTTGTCCAGTCAGTCATATCTCTTTCGAGACATGATCGCCCAAAGTTTGTATCACGTGTGCCACTTAACTGAACTGACCTTTCCTGGCAAATCTTCCATTGTCTCAAAGTGGGGCACATCTTAACAAAAATGATATAAACGTAAATAAAAAGAAAAGGGAACTGAATGAAATTGACTCGTCAAGTGTACGCAAAACAGGTATATAAAACATTGAACTTAAATTTGTGATTTCCTTGGTTTCCTTTCATTCGTAGCACGAGCATAAACGTAATCGGATTAAAGTTGATGTTAAATCCGAAACGCGTCACACAATAGCGTTTTCCAACTTTCTCATATATCCAGATCCAGATATCCCTTAACTCATTAGAGTCCTAGGGGTAGCACATGTACTGCAGCCCTAGTAGAAGTGGTGTTACATTGGGCACGGCGGCCCGAAGAAGCCCGAACCTCTCCAGGCTGGTTATCAACACATGATTATTAGGCACAGAATCAAAGTTTATCCAGATCCAGATCCAGATATCCCTTGATTCATTAGAGTGCTAGGGGTACCACATGTACTTCAGCCCCAGTAGAAGTGGTGTTACTTTGGGCACGATAACATGAAGCAGCCAGAAGCTCTTCATTAACATACATGGTTACCAGGCCCAGAATCAAAGTTTATCTAAATCCAGATCCAGATATCCCTTGACTCATTAGAGTCGTAGGATCACCACATATAGTGCAGCAGCAGTAGAAGTGGTGTTACTTTGGGCATTACAGCCTGACAGAGCCTAACTCTATTCAGGATGGTTTGAATTAAGGGATTTTTCCGTCTCCTAGACCGGTTGCTAGCAAAGGCTGTAGAATCCAGTCTTTCCTTCTACTTTCTCATAGATGGGTTAAATAGAAAAGTAATGAATTCATAAAATATTTTCTAAGTGAATTTTTAATTTAGTGAATATTTTTTGCTTTACATAGCTTATGGAGTATATATATATATATATATATATATATATATATATATATATATATATTACAATGTCTCATCTGGCGGTTTGGCTGATATGACATTGGAGTTTCAATGTCGAAACAAATGTACTATTTGTAGTGGATGTATAAAAAAATTCTGTAAATGTTCTAAAATATAATTTATAATAAATATTCACTGCTCTATATATTATATATCGAGCACTGTTTTAAATTAATATTTTGGACATTGTAAAATTTTTTCTTCGTTCTGTATTCACTCGGATATATATATATATATTTTTATCCACATATAAGCCTGTTTCGCTGTATCACAGCTCATAAGTGTGGATAGACATCTACTTACTTCTGCCCGGGATCACAACGCTCCGATTTGGTGTCAGTCGCAATCTTTGCTCCCGAAGGAATAGGCGCATAGAATGAGAGAAGGAAAACTTTAGCGTTATATATATATAATCGGTGTATACACACGCCAATCAGCGAAAGAACTCAATTCATTGATGAAGAGTAACGTGTAAATAAACTTACACGACAATTTAATATTTGCAGGCAAATTTCTTTGTCTAGTGGTTCAGCGGCTTATTATTGTCGTTTCAATCAGTGTCTTGGCAGTACGTAACCGGTTACAGCATTTGGTAACTTCCCACGAATGCTTATTGGAACGATGATTAATCTTCTTGGGACATAATGATCTCATTTTATGCGCGTTCGTGATTTTTCCTTTGAATTTCTTTTACTTGGTCAATTCTTTCTTAAAATGCACATCGCTCTCACCAGTGAGCTAGTGTATATACCTGAAATGAAATTAGGCCCTACGGCGAATCAGATGAGCATTGCTAAACCGTTACCGAATAGCTCATGGTAGTGGGTGGCGTCTTTCTTAACTAGTTCCTCTGGCTCGGACTTTTAGCTGGAAATGTTTAAGGTAATTATAACCCATTTTGCTATGAGTAAACATTTGGCATGTAATATGAACGGCGATGAACCATCAGATGTAATTGACAGACACATTCCTCCAGGCGGATTTGACTGACAACTACATACTGCCGTAGATGAAATCAACTGGAAAAGGAAAAATGCCTGGATGTAAGCCTTGACCAATGAAGCACATGCAATGCGTGTGAGTAAGCGGTGATGAATGAAAGACGAGCATTACGTGGCTAAAGAGACGTGACCATGTGGGTCATCTGAAAGTTTTAAAATATATAAGGTCTAGAATTTTAGCTGAAGTGACCCCCGCTTGCTTCTGACTCCTGACGACACCTTCGTGTGCGTTTAATCTCTCTGAATGATTATATTTTCATATATAAATGTTTCTCGTTGTTTTCCATCGCAACCGTATAACAGGCATATATTGATCGAACATCCAGCATTGCTTTCGGTTTAAAAATGTATGAAATCTTACACTTAAAACATTGTTTTAGAAAAACTGGATTCTCAAATCCCGTGACTGTTATCGCTCTTTCCAATACTAGTAGGGGTTTCTTTTGAAGTAGTGGGAAATTTTAACATGTTGTTAATGTCATTATTTTCTCTGTGCTATTGGTTTTAGTTGTTGCCGCTGTTGGTAGTCCTATTTAACGCGATTTCCGATATTTGATGCAGTTATTTGTTTGTGATTGTGTAGCGCCAGTCTATAGTGTTTATAAAAGGATGATCATTAAGAAAACACTCTGGCTTCACTAGTACAAAACATTGTTTCAGTATTAATCTTAGGAAGCAGTTTTATATCGCTAACAGTTTAGATATTTTTGAATGGCTTTGAAGTTATTTATGACAGAAATATGAATGTTTTGATCGACAAACTATTTAAAAAAATAAAACGAGTTTTCAAGTTGATGCTTTAGTTGCGTATCAACTTTTGCTGTTGGGTGAAACTACCTCTGGCGTAGGGAATTCTATGTTCAACATTTTTTATCCTATACTTAACTTGTTGCAGATGATTCAACACCGATGTATGTGAAGTCTTTAGTATTTATTAATAGTATTTATTAATACTTATAATTAATAATTATAATTAACTAGCAGTATAGCCCAGCGTTGCTCGGGTGTAATAAAAGCTTTAAAACTAATCCATGGTTCTGGAGCTCAGACTCTTTGGGCGTTGGCACGAAAGACTAAAAAGCAATAGTTGTTTCCAGTTAAAGTGAAACCGTAGACTGAAAGAAAATTGAATGGGTGTAAATCAAATTTTGATTTCCTGGAATCGATGTCAAATAAGTTTTTCGTCGTAAACTGAATTTTGAGGGCTAAATAAGTCCTCTGAGTAAATGGTATTATGGCTGAGACTAAGAACTACAATTATACCTACTTAGAGCCAAACCCGAAGCAAAAGCTAAAATAATGGGCTGAAAACGAAACAGACGTACAGGCAGATAAACAGACACACACACAAACAGCTTGCCTTTTATATATATATTATCGATTTTCTGCACTATTGTAAGAACTGGAACCTTGAAACTTCTGAATATCGTTTCGTATGTCTTTGTCTATGAGTGCATGAAATTTGATTAAAATCGGACCATTCCTTTTGTAACCTGATTTTTTCGATTATCAACTTTCGATATTTATCGGGGGTATCTCGACACAAAAACTAGCTAAGAACATTTACAGACGCTTATAGTAAAACTGTGTAAATTTTCAAGCAAATCGGTTCAGCCGTTTCGGAGTCTATAGGTAACGGACAGACAGACAGACAGACACACACACACACACACACACACACACATACACAGACAAACTTCCATTGATAAGTAAGTTTAGATTTATAATTAGTATTTATTAATAGTATTTATTAATTTCACATCCTGATGAATTCAGTGCACCTACTAGATAAACCTAGAATTTAGGAAACTTTCATAAGTAATTCCTATAGTATTCATCTAATGTAAATCAAACGTGCTAAATGTTAGGATGTTTGTCTTGCCTTCAGTGTTTCCTGTGAGTATTAAATTTTCTAGGCCTTTGTTCCTTATGTGTTTTATAAATTCAAGTCTCACTCTGTTTCTATTTAGTGTTTTCATGACCTCAATACTCAGAAACCGTAAAGAACGAAAAATAATTTATTCTCAATTGTCCTGGCGTGCAGTCAATAAAATTCACCAATGTTACGGGATATGATCGCAAATAAAGATATTCATTAAACGTGCCTGGCCCATCTATAATTTAAACCTCTCAGTTATTTCAAAAACTTGAACTAATAGAAACACAAAGTTTTATTAAACGTGGACCAAAAAAATTTAAGATTAAAATAATTTTCTATTGCTGAGATTGTATAGGTAGAATTTAACATTATAAAGAAATATTAAATGTGAACGTGTTTTTTTTTCTCATATGTTCGTCGGACAAAATTTAGGTTGAGCAAAGATTTAAATATCTGGAAAGTGTTTTAAAAGATAGCATAAAATAAGACACCGGTATCCGAAATTCTATTGGGATATTGGATGGTACTTTCCAAAAGCCAAGAAAAATATTCCGAAACAGAAAAAAATCATAAGTAACAAAGAAAAGAATATTGAATAGTTATGCAATATCAGTTCTTCTACATGGCGTTGGAAAATATCGTCACAGATAAAGGAGAGACTTGAGACAACAGAAGGATGCTGAGAAAACTATCTCTTATAGAAAATAGAAAAAAGGGATCCTCATGTTTAGTAACAAAGGGAGACTTGAAATTTATAAAACACATAAAAAGGAAAAAAGGTATGAAAAATATGACACTCACAGGAAATACTGAAGGCAATAGAGACTGAGAAAAGCTACGCATAATCTAATTAACAAGAGTATAAGTGGTTGGTACATCAGGAATTCAGTCAGGTGTCATATATGATACACGCTTTAGCGAATATATCTCGAAAGATACACAGCTGCCTGGGCAGAAGATTTTCTCACAGTGGGTTGCCATTACCTTCTGCGGTAGACTGGTTGATAACAAAGGCTTTAGAATTAAAGCTGTCCTACTATTTAACCCATAGCTGGAGGAAGAAGTGACTAATTTTTAACCTTTTCCAAGGATATTGGCGCGTAAGTGAATGCAACGAATTCAGCTGAATTAAAGGAGTAAAAATATATTTTCTAACAGCTGCAAAGTGTAGGAAATTGTAATCAGCGACGACCAGATTATTAATGGAAAGGACACCTAGAAGAAAACATACTGCAATAAAACTAATTTTATCGACAAATATACTAAATTGTTTATTAAGAATATACAGGGTGTTGCAGCAAAATCCGACTCTTGACAAAATGAAAACGAAATAGGCAATAAAAACAAAAGCTGTATATGCAGAGACCTGACAGTTTATTTAGCAACCGTTAGAGTTACATACTACATCATTCTTCAATGTAACCTCCACCGGCAGCGACGACAATCTCAAGGCGGGCGTAGAATGAGTCACACGCACTGGCGACCAAATCTCAAATCGACGCCCACTTCATACCAGGTTTGATTACAATCGACGTAATCTCATTAATTCGCATCAATATTTGACGAGAGTGTATGATTGGTTATAATTAAGAAACAGTTGTAGATAAACATTTGAACGTCTGCGGTAACCACTGTGGTACAACAGTGACAAGACATTAGCTAAGATTGAAGAAAAAGTGGATTATTGTATTTTTTTAATAATGTTGTGCAGTTAACTGAAGTTGTTTCCGTATTTACTAGCCTTCCTATACAAGCCCACATGTGACACATGGTCATTTTATAGTGGGTATTCCCGGCCATATAGTTGTTTCAGCTAATCTTGAAGTTGTTTCAGCTCTAATCCAATTCCGATGAAAAAAAGTACGACCAAGGAAAAAAGTTCCTTGGTCGTACTTTTTTCTTTTATCGAATTTTCCAATCTCTCTTTCCTCGTTATGTGTCCGAGAAATTTCAACTGCCTGTTACTGATATTACGTATACACTTCTTTTTTTGTTTCCATTTTCTCAGAAATGTAACTGTTGCTCACATGTTCGGTCTATGCTATACTCAGCATCTTTCTGTAGAACATTTCTGTTGCTTTTAGCTTCTTCTTCATCGTTAAGGAGAGTGTTCATTAAGTCTTCTTCTTTTTCTATGTCTCCTCTCCTTTCAGGACGTAGGCAATCATGGCTTTCCATGTTTCCCTATCCCGGGAGGGTCTTAGCATGCTTTCTTCTGTTATACCACACAACCCTCGTTATGTAATCCACCTGATTAGGCCCTTCAAATATGTTATCCGCTGCTTTCCCCTGTCACTTTTTTCCTTTATGTGGCCTGTTAGTATCAGGTTCTCCAAACCTTCCTGCCTCATTGCATGTACCAGGAACTTTAGCTGTTTTTTCCTGATGCTCAGTATTAATTTCCTTTTCGTTTCCATCTTTTCCAAAACCTCATCATTGCTCACATGCTCGATCCATGGTATACGCAGATTCATGACAATGAATTCACAAATAGAAAAGCTAATTAGAAAACTTACCGTGAAAGAATTTATAGAAAGTTCAAAGGGACGCTACGGGTGTGGGTAAGTGACCAAATCCAAAGCACGGAATAGGGAGTGATGAAACCGAAAATTCTTCTTTGGATTTTGTTTGGAATCACTAGATATATTGTAAAAACAACAGATCAGATATAGCAACAATTTTCAGTGTTCGGAAAAATGTAGCTGAAAAATACAAAAAAAAAAAAAAGCACAAAAATAAAGCAAAATGTAAAACCAACAAAACAACAGGAAATAAATATTTTCTATATATCTGATAGAATTAACATATTATTTTAAAATAAATTCTCTAAACATCATGAGAGAAAAGCAAATGTTTTTTTTCTAACATTGACCCAAATCTTTTGTGATCGACTTGAAAATATTTGTTATTATGCCGTAAAAGTGTAAACATTCTTGTCATAACATCAGAAACTACGACTAATTCAGTTTCCTGCATGAATCCCTATCAGTGTGCATTTTAGAAATGCGAAGATTATTTGAATCATATACAGGCTACAGGATGTGCGTTATGGTGCATTGGATATCGAGAAATCGCGGAGCCGAGTTCGAATTCCAGCTGAATTCATTGCATTCACTTACGCGCAAATAACCTTGGGAAAGGTATTAATCCGCCTATTCCTTCCAGATATAGGTTAAATAACAGGACAGATTGGGTTCTATAGCCTTGGTTGGCAACCAGTCTACCGCAGAAAGCAATGGCAACCTACTGCGGGATAATGATCGCCCAAACGTGTATCAAGTATGGTACTCAACTAACTGACTGATACAGGCTAACAATCGATACAGATTAATTCGCGAAGGATACATATGAAATGATTCCATCGCACAGACGTCCAATCTCCAGTTCTTGACTAGAATTCCACTCAGGATGAAGTAATAACGTCGATCAAATCTGAAACGTAAAGGGCTTTTTTTCGAAGACTGGTTTTATATGCAAGAGTGAGGCAAAGACATGCGAAAGTGAACCTAGAATATTTTGGTAGTCGACGGATACTAGAACTTCTACGTGGCTTAATTTAATAATACCGTATGGTTAAATGTAAATAAGGCGTGTTTTATATGAAAATTTAGGGTATCTTTGAGACTGTTTATTGATATGCTGTAGAGTGACATAATTTCCGCGAAACCTATTTCGATGATAATGTTATATTAAATGTGAATTTGTGGAGATTTATTGCCTCTGGGAGAACAATATTTTCAAAAACTTAAGTCGAGTACCAATACTTGTAGGTAGTTTAACTCCATACAACTAATATTTAATATAGGTAGAGGATATTTATATGAAAGTTTGTGCTATCTGTTAGATTAATTTGTTAAGATGCCATTCACAACCAGTAATACCAATTTTTTATACGAAATTTGTCAGTGCTATTCTATCATTCGTCCATGCATAGAATATTGCTGTCAGATATGGTTCGGTGTTTCTCATGTTTACATTGAACTTCTTGAAAAAATTCAAAGATGATTCTCTCTCTCTTTCTCTCTTCAAGGAATCTAGAAGCCAAGTAAATTAACAACAGAATAAAAAATGAAATGGAATTCACCATGATGAATTTAAAGTTTCACTCAACTCGGTTAATATCCTGATGGCAGCTAATTTCGTCTATGCTTGCAGATTCCACACCAACTCAACTTTTGATTCGTCTTGGTTATCAGCACCCGTCTTTTCACCTAGAACTATGGCTCAAGTGTGTGACGTTTACATTACTCTCTCGCTGCTTTCTAACATAATTTCAAAGCTTGACCCACATTAGGCGAACGGACGTAACAGAATGCCAATTATTGTACTGAAGAAATGTGCCCTTGAACTCTTCTGTGTTTTCTCCAAACTCTACAACTGCTGCATTTCTGCTTTTTTGGTTCACTGCCGACTAGAAGTCCTCACCTGTGGTATTTAAGAATCCTGGAGAACCCTAACAGCCTCCTACCAATTTTTGTCAAAGTGATCGAGGCTATTATTAATGCTAAATTGGTTCTGACAGCCCACAGCCTCTTCTCTGCTTCACTCTGTCTATTGCTGATATGCTAACGACCATCAAAGAGTATATATACCAGGCTCTCGATAAGAACAGCGAAGCTCGAGCTGTTGTAGTAGCGTTTGACAGAGTCTGGCATGCTGGCCTTTTACGTGAGCAACTCAGCTGTGTTATAACTGGACGATTGTTTGATCTAATCCAGTCTTTCCTTTCAAATCGCATAATAAAGGTAGTATTGAATAAGCATGCTTACAAGTACTGACATACGAACGCGAGTGTCCCTCAAGACTCTGTTCTAGGTCCTACGCCTTTACTGATCTTCTTCAACGATCACCCTGATGTAATCAGATCCCAAGTAGGCATCTATGCTGACGACACAACCATTTACCGCCGTCTCGATAAGAAATCTGCCGAGGCTAACAAAGCAAACTTCGCTTCTGATCTTGGAAAGGTCCTCCAATTTGTGATGGACTGGGCTAAGAAATGGTTCGTAAATTTTAATGCTTCCAAATCAAAGCGGCTGTTCTTTAATCACCATAGACAACCGCTTCTACCCTCCACCAAACAAACCCCATCAGAATGGATCAGGCTAGTCTCTCTGAAAGCAAAACAGTGCGCCTCCTCGGTCTAACTCTATCAGCCTACCTCAAGTGGAATTACTACATTGAATCCATAGCTAAATCCGATGCTAAGAAGGTTGGTTTCCTGTGTCAGCCAGCAAGTTTTCTTCTCATCTAAATCTATCTTGGACATATATAAATCTACCATCCGCCCATGCATTGAATACTTTTCTCACATTTGGTCGATTGCCCCTGCTATTCTTCTCGGGTTTCTTGACAACATCTAACGAAGAATTTGCAATGTAACAACCCGACCGATTTAATGTGGCTTCTCTCTATCTCTTCTACAAATACATTCACGGTTTCTGTTCCGATGAGCTTAGCTCCTTGGTTCCCCCTCTGCATTAATATAGTCGAGATACTAGACTAGCGGCTAGGTCACACCCTTTTACAGTGAAACCAAATAAATGTAACCCCAACTTCTAATCAACAGCTTCTTTGCTCGCATTTTCTGCTTGTGGAATTCCGTTCCGTATACTTGCTTCTCTGACAGCTAAAATCTTCAAGAATTTAAATGCAAAATCAATTGCATCTCTTATCTCCTTGACTCACATTCTTTTCCTGACAACCCTTGTATCATGTTCTTATTCCTTTCTGCTTCCCTCTCATGCAACCCTCTTCACATATGTAATCTTATGCTTTTCTTATTCTCTGTCACCCCATTCATTTTTCTCATCACTCAGCTCTTATGTAACCTGTTATGGGACCTACCCTTTTTGGACTGTAATGAAATCTTCCTATTATTATGAGTACGCCTCTCGGGGTTGAGTTGAGCCGAGCCACCACGGTTTAATACTTGGCAGTCAGACTGACGTGTAACACTCTTGTATTTGTTTTCCGTTTAGTATATATTTTTTCACTAATTCCAGAGTTCGAGTTTTCTTCCGGATCTATCCTGTGTCCACAACATAATCCCTACACGCTGGTGGTAGTTCTGTCTTACTTGGGGTGAAATGATTATAAAAAAAATAAATCAGTGACAAACGACGCACCAAAGCATTAAAAATTGTTTTTCTTATACACTTCTTTCAGAATGTGGATGGGCATTACTCCACATGAAACACTTTTGTAGCTCAAATAAGTGCTGCGTTTTTAAAATCTCTATGAATCTTCGAGACCTCATATCGAGATGCTTAAACGCATAAATCATGTTACACTTTATTTGCCCTAATTGTATATGCAATGTTCCTTTAAAAACGAGAGCGATTCTAGTTCTCCACAAATTAATTTTTTTATTATCGGTGGATGGTCAAAATGTTGCGTTGTCTCTAGTTTCTTATATTATATCGGTAATTCTTCAGTTCCCAATGATGCATCAGAAATTCAGGTAAATCTATTGAATTCATTAACACATATCATAACTAAAGCTTTTGTTCGTTATATTGTTAAATGAGAGGAAAAATACGAAACAGGAAGTATGGCTGAAAATATTCACCAGTTCCAGTAAAAAAAAAAAAGAATTTTCAAAGACATGTGGGTATTTGGTCGTACTTGTTTACTTGTATGAGTTCGTCTATGTGTGTTTGAGTTTGTCTTTCTGTGTGTGTGAGTGTGTGTGTGAGAGAAAGAGAAAGAGAAATAGGGGAGAAATTGTATAATTTCCGTGTGTGCTCGTGTGTGTGTGTGTGTGTAACGGTGAGAGAGAGAGAGAGAGAGAGAGAGAGAGAGTGAGAGAGTGAGAGAGTAACAGTGTGTGTATAATTCCACTGTGTGTGTGTGTGTTGTCGCGATTTCGCCAATAAATAATAGAGTAATATATACATTAAATATAAATTTTGAATTCATTTTCTCTTCTCATTATAATGTTAAATGATGTAAAAAGAAAAAAAGAAAACAAAATTAAAATTCGTCAAAAACTACTCGACTGATATATCAAGAGTATTCAATACATGGACAAATGCTAGATTTATAAAGGTGCAAACTGAATTCTGACGAGAAAAAACTTCTTGACTCGACACAGTGGCCCAAACTTCCGAACATTAGGTGCAGCTATGGATTTGATGTAGTCATTCCAGTTGAGGTCACTTGAGAGAGCGAGGCCAAGGAGGTACAATGTGTTGCTCTCTAGGAGACTAGCGTCGTCCATTGTAAGGGTAGGCAGGAAAGTTGTTCTCTGGTGGTTAAAGGAACCCAGTTTCGTTTTGGAGACATTTAAAGTTCCTAGCCATTTTCGACGCCATTTAATCAAACATTGGAGGTTCTTTTGATGCCAAGCGGCCTGGTTTATTTTTTCAGTCTTGGCAGATTTCTTGGTGAGACGAGCATAAATGTTGATGTCATCTGCATAGATACCGACTTGGGACCTGATTAAATCAGGAAGATCATTGATGAATATCTGAAAAAGCGTACGACCTAGGATAATACCTTTGTGCGATATTCATAATCTAATACACACACACACACACACACACACACACACACACATATATATATATATATATATATATATATATATATATATATATATCAAACAACTTAAACCTGGTTTGAATACGATCAATTTTGATATTTCGAATAACCTCCTCAAATGCCTGTAATCGGTCCAGGAACCACAATGCCACTATTTTGTGACTGTCTTCGGCCATCCGCCACGGTAGGGATGGACTTGTATCTTCAATTTAATTGTCTTTAGTGTTAATAACTTAAATGTTCTATGTTTACTGTGCGTTAATATTTATTCTTTGATAATGGCTTATGTGACCCGAAAGCTTAGACCCGATAGAAAAATCAACAATTACTGTGATTTTTTGTTGTCTTTCAAGGATATCACCATCAAGTATATCAGACGGTACGAAGGGATCCTACACAAAATTAATAGACAAAACTTGTCTATATCAATGAAACCTGCATTAATGAAAAAGTGCTGCCAAAATACACAGAATATATATATATATATATATATATATATATATATATATATATATATATATCAGCATGTGATGTAAATATATAAGAATCCTCCAAAGTATCCTGTACATACAGAGGTAGGATAACTCTCTAAGTGAGCTCTAAATATATATGTATATAAATACATATAGAGCAAATATAAGAAACATTAACGCAGACACGTTATTTCATGGTAAATCGGAAATACAGGCCTATTTCAGGCGAACCATCATCAGCTTCCGTCTTTATTGCACAAAGAATTTTACACGATTTGTGTAAAATTCTTTGTACAACAAAGACGGAGGCTGATGATGGTTCGCCTGAAATAAACCAAATTTCCGAATTAACATGAAGTATCGTGTCTCTCTTAATTTTTCTAATATATATATATATATATATATATATATATATATACAACCACGATCAAAAGGCTGCAACTTTTCATATAGAATTAAACCATGTGCGTGTATGTGAAATAATTAAGTTTATGTTGATTCATTTAGAAAACGGAAAGGGAATTAATATTCAGGAAGAGACAACTAAAGTTCCTGGGACATGCAATGAGGAAAGAGGGCTTGGAGATCCAGATACTAACAGGTTAGATAGAGGAGAAAAGAGACAGAGGAAAGGAGTGGATAACTTATTTGAAAGGCCTGAGAAGGTGGATGACAGAACGCGAGTTGCGTAGTGTTACAGGAGAAAGTGTGCTAAGTGCCACCAGGTATAGGGTGACGTGGAAGGCCATGATCGCCTAGGTACTGAAAGAACAAGGCACATAGAAGAAGAAAAAGCAGAAGAAGAAGAAAAAGAAGATATCGATACCTACACAAACACATTAAAAAGGCTGCAAATTCTGAATTAAGCTACTGTTCGTTTATGTGGTATACTTAAGTGATCATAATTTTGTCTGTTTTTGAAGAGAATTCATTGAGAGCCGTGATTTGTCAATAAGCAGAAGAAATTACCATAAAAGCAAGTTTATTTTTCATTGAGGCTCTTTTTCTTTACTAAGCTGTCACACATCAGGTCATAAAAAAGGAGATACCTATATTTAGGAAATATATTTTTATTTAATTTTTTTTTTTCATTACGAGACAGACCAGTTCTGTCACGTGTTGATTTTGAGTGGGAGAGCGACATTTGACTCAAGGGATGTCGTGCGTAAGAACTGTCCAACAAACATCTGTTTCATCATTATGTAATGACTTACGGTTAACGCCCTTCTTCTGATGGGTTTACCTATGAATAGAACTGATCACCTAGTCACCACAAGTATATATATATATATATATATATATATATATATATATATATATATATATAACTAATATCCATTATACATTAAGCCAAAGTATAATCGCTCCCAAGTATACTCAAAATATGCCCTCCTCCATACAATACTCATGAGGCAGTAAAAAAATCTCATTTTTAATAAAAAAACTAAAATCCAACATGCTGTTAAAAAATATTGTTTACTCATTTAAAAAAAATTATCTCAATATGTATCTAATTCAGATAAAATTTAAAAAGTGACATGTCTAGACATCAGACCATATTGCTTCCTTTCGTGATCCAAATCTTAAAACCCCATAGTTACCTATTTCTCATTTTTGATTGAACAATATCGACACACCTAAAGCATTTTCTCCAACTAGTACTCCATAATTCTGTTTCTCTAACTAGCACTCTATAATCTCGTAAATAACAAAGAATTCATCTTATATTCTCAAAATAAATAATTTTCACCATTTATTTTAGTATATCACTTGAAGAAAAACAGTATTGTTCTGACACATGAACATTTTGTGTAGTGATATAATGCTTTTATAAATGTGAGTAAGAGTAAAAAGAAATAGCGTAACAATCCACACTTCGTAGCATTAACTTTTTTAAAAGTGCACAATACAAAGTAGATTAATATATTATTATCATTATTTTTATTAGTATTATAATATTTTTATTATAAGTGGAACCGCTTGTAGCTCAAAGAAATGAACTATAGTTTATAACCACTTGAAATGACGTGTTGAGTTTTCCTTTATATATATATATATATATATATATATATATATATATCGGGCATGGTGAGATTCGAACCAAATCAGAAAGCGAACGTTTTTACCAATCGGTCATATGCCGTATACATATATGTATATGCATTTATAACTATTCATATATATTCACATATATAGGGCATGTGACCGATTGGTAAGAAGGTTCGCTCTTTGACCGGGTTCGAAACTCACCATGCCCGATTTGTTAGGAAGGTGACGGTTATCGGTTTATAGGACGTGATTCCAGCGTGCGGGACCTTTAGAAAATGTTTGGAAATTATATTATAATAGTTCGGCTAATTCAAAGTAATAATGACCGAGGGTTTGAGCTTCTTGGCCTCATTTCAGACCGGATAAGGCGCTCTCTTTCGAACCTCTAAGATCAGCTCAGCATAATTGCAGCATAAACCAAAGGTAAACACTGTAGATGTTAAACAAACACAAGGGTACCTGAGCAAGCGTTTGCAATGGGAATTAGACGAGTATCCTCGAATACGAATAGCCAGCGATTATATGTATATATATATATATATATACATGTGTGTGTACTATATATATGTACTACACACACACACACACACACATATATATATATATATATGTACTACTTCTACATGTGTGTGTGTACTATATATATGTACTACACACACATATATATATATGTACTACTTCTAATATATATATATATATATATATACATGTGTGTGTACTATATATATGTACTACATATATATATATATATATATATATATATATATATGTACTACTTCTAATATATATATATATATACAGAAAGAGAGAGAAAGAGTGATTTCTTCTATTTGTTTAGTTTACATTTTTATTTCTACTTCTCATCTTTTTCACTTATCAAAAACTAGCGTGTCCTCTCTTTCAGTTTGTATTAATATGACAGAAAGTAGGCTATCCGCCTCCATTGTGTTTTATTCTTAGTGATAAAAAAACCCAGAGCCATCTTTAAATAAGCAGTTAAATGTATTAGTCAGTGTTCACATTCTTTTATAAAACAATTTCAGAGTGACGAACTTATGAGAAGGCTTCAGTTGTCTTTTTACAAGAAAGCTGTTCGACTAGTTGTTTAATTTTTTGTTCTCAATTTGTTTGATTAAACACGACTTCAGCAGAAGGATTTTTTTTTCTTGGTACACTCAAATTCTATCATTAGCCAAGACAGGAAAAGAGACAAAAAGTTACAAACAGAACACATGACACAAATAAAAAAATGTTATACTTCTAATAAATACCAGATCGGTGAAAAATTGTTTAAATGGAATCAAAAAACTTTCGCAGAACCTCACGTACGTTCAACATAAATAGAGTCAAATAACTGCGTTTATAATTACTTATATATGCTATATAAACTAGGAGTGTCCCCAAAATAGACATAATTCTGTAGCTTAAACCATAGCCGATTCTCGCACAAATTCTCTAAAATTTTAACATCTGTAAAGATAGGTTGACTGTTTAGAACTATATCAATGGGAATATACCAGGAAAATGGATTGGGCGTGCCAGTGATAATGAAAATGTGCTTGTCTATATTTCTGAGATGAGGTAATATTTGCATTATTTCCGTCGCAAATGGAACGAGAACACTCTACCCCAGTGATAAAAATAAACGTTTTGGTTAAAATTCCGAGCATTGGAAGGACGAAGCATACAATAATCGAAACATTTCTCAAACATGATAATGAAGATGATGACAGCAGTCTGAACAATGCAAATAACGAAAATCTGCTGTTCATATTGGTCACCAAGTTCACTTGACTTGGCATCTAGTGATTTTGTTTATATGGGGGCTATGTGAGAGGACATGTTTATATCCCCCTCTTCTTCCAAAGCTAGTGGAACGTTAGCAGAGAATCACTGAGGTACTAGAGAATGTTATGCAAGACATGTTAGGCAGGTAGTGGACTACCGGCTTGGTGTGTGTCATGACACATGTGGTGCGCATTATCAACACTTTTGCAGTTTTGGGAAATCGGTTATAAAATCTACATAGCTTCTTGGGATTTTCATAAATAAAACTTTTATTGTTCAACATGAACCAGTTTACTTTTATTTTGTCTGGGACATGTAGTTACTCAGATATTCACATTCTAAATAATGTCAGTTTTGTGAGGACAGCCTGTATTTACTAAATATCTCATCACCGAAGGTCAAATAGAGAAAACCACATTTCTGGTTTATATAATCACTTTACCTTAAACAATACAGGACTGTCACTGGTATCAGAGATTTACAGTGAAAAAAAAAAAGAGATGAAAGTAGGTAGACGATGGCAATTGATGATGTATTTAGACTTTTAGAGGTCGTAGCTATCAGAGAACCAAGGGAATTCCACTAACAGAAAGTGCGTGAAATTAAACTGTTAAAGTAAAAGAGGCGGTTACATTTTACTATTCTAAGGGAACAGAGTGGGACCAAAATGCCAATCTAGCTGCAAGAAAAAATGCACGTAGTCGAAGCACCAAGGGAAAAAAAAACTCGTCGGATAAGGTGTCATAAAAATACTTGTAAGAAAGACAGAGAGGACGGTACATCCCATTCGGTGAGAAAGTGATCGACAGCGGTCTGCTAAGTTAGGATCGATTATAATGCAGATCTTCATTTGGATGTTGTCAAGAACCACAAGATAAATAGCAAGAGCACCAGACCAGATGTGGAAACAGTATTTAATGCAAGGACAAATTGTAGATTTATAAATGAGCAAAATAGATGAATGTGGGAAGTTAGTGTTGCTAGAAACATTTCAGTAAACAGCCGCCTAACGACTTCGGTTTATTTTCACGTTACACAAAAATAGAAAAAATGAGATGAAATAAGGTAGGGTTTATTAAGATGCGACAATACTCTATGCAAATAGAACTTGTCTGCTTTGATAGAAAAAATTTACATAAACTGTGTCAAATATTAAGAAATTGAGATAAGAAAATCGAGTAGCCCAGGCCTTGCACTTAAGTAAAGTCTGTTTACCTTGATATTTCTCAAGATTAATTTACCTTGATATTTCTCAAGATTAATTTATGACACCCTGAAGATTAAATGGCCAGAAATCGAGATTAGACACTTTTTCACAGACTTCTAAGTAACGAGAAAACTATATGCGTTAATATTTATTAAGATACTTTTGTTACAAAAAGGTTAAAATACATACATATTTTGAGATAGGAAGATTGTGTTGAGCCAGTCACCAAACTGAATGATATGTACCTATATTGGATTATTAGAGCATCAGGTGAAATCTAAGAAAATAGAGGAAGGAAAAGTCTGTTGCGCAGAGTCACCTTTTGCGATGATATTAGATTATTAGAGCATCAGGTCATATCTGAAGAAAGACAAATAAGAAGATTGTGTAGCATCAGTGAAGAAATTATATCTGCTAATTGTTTTGATTATTAAAGGAACCAGAAATATGTAAGGAAGTATGAAAATGTGATTGTGTAGTTCCAGATTTTATCTACTTTGATATTTACTTTGATCTGTTTATTAAAACAGGATATTAGTTAGAAAACTGAGCAAAGAATAATTCGTTTCCCTTTTCATCGGTATCACCCCATGCAAGGCAATAAATCCACTAAGACACAATTGATTAGAGGGTGTGGGTGAATTAAGAACAAAAATAGCAATATTAAGTGGAAAGCATGAAAAGTAATCAGAAGAAGAATAGATGGCGATTGAATATCCCATTCAAATTTTTGAAGATTAAAGTTCGTTGGAAAGCATGAATCTGGAAGATAGTTCTACAAGCAAAAAGTGCAAGAAAAAGGGATTGTTAACATAGAACCTCGAGTTACAAATGCCCAGCTCAAGTATAAACTGATGATATATCGACGCCAGTCTAGTAACTGCATTTAAATTCAGCGTCACAGCGAAGCAACCATTCGGCGGTGGAAAAAGTGGCTGAATCAATAATATTGTTGATTTTTCTTGGGATCTTATCAAGGAGAGCAATGTAAATAGCAGGGGCAGCAGACCATATTTCGCAGCAATCTTCTTGGCATAGACGATTGGTAGACTTAAAAAATACTAGCAGTATAACGCGGAGTTGCTCGGGTGTAATGACAGCGTTATAACTAATCCATGGTCCTGGAGCTCAAACTCTTTGGACATTGGCACGAAAGACTAAAGAGCAATAGTTGTTTCCAGTTAAAGCGAAACCGTAGACTGAAAGAAAAATGAATGAATGTAAATCAAATTTTGATTTGCTGGTATCGATATCAAATGTTTTTTTCGTCGTAAACTGAATTTTGAAGGCTAAATAAGTCCTCTGAGTAAATGGTATCATGGCTGAGACTAAGAACTACAATTATAGCTACTTAGAGCCAAACCCAAAGCAAAAACTAAAATAAAAGGGCTGAAAAAATACAAACTTACAGGCAGATAAACAGACACACACACAATCATCTTGCCTTATATAGATATATAATATCGATTTTCTGCACTATTGTAAGAACTGCAACCTTGAAACTTCTGAATATCGTTTCTTATCTTTGTCTATGAGTGTATGAAATTTGATTAAAATCGGATCACTCCTTCTATAACCCAACTTTTTCGATTATCGATTTTCGATATTTATCGGGGGTAACTCGATACAAAATCTAACTAAGACACTTGCAGACGTTTATAGTACAACTGTGTAGATTTTCAAGAAAATCGGTTCGGCCATTTCGTAGTTTATAGGTAACGAACACACACACACACACACACACACACACACACACACACACACACACACACAGAGACAAAGTTCCATTTATTATATAAGTTTAGATAAGATAGATTCTGGAGAGAAAACTTATCAGTGAACCAAATTTCTTAACGTCTGACCTAGCAATGGGTTTATTATAGTCTTTACACTTCATGTCTGCTGAAAACGTTAGCCCGAGAAGGCACAACCGATCATTTTCCTACATTAACATCAGCCATGCTGACGGAAGACAGAGAGAGCTCTCTCTCAGATGATTAACAGAATTGATCAGAAGAGTATTAAAAATTCTATCCGATTTATTATCATTTTACTAACAACGTTAGATACACCGTTGATATTTTATTGATTTAAAAATCGTAAGAATTAGACTGAAGTAAAGAAAGCGAGAAGCAAGAGCTACTAAATCTAAGAAAACGGAATATATATGGCTGTCAGCTAAAAGAGACAAATGCAAAAGTCAGAATCATGGAATATGCTGAATGATAATTGTCTAGTCATTAGAATAAGAGACCAGGGAACATGTGACATAAAAATCTAATGGCACTTTGGAAAAAGAAAACAAGACTTCTGGAAAATAACAAAATTTATGTTTTAGAAAAATATTTTTTGAAATATTATTAACTTTCCCCTAAACCTTAATAAACACTAAACAATTTTCTTACAAATGGTGATGAGATCGAAAGTTGCATTCTCCAGACGGACATTGAGGATATCGTGTACAGAAAAGATAATTATCGATTTATTGATTGATTTATTTTCTTAAAAACGCATCTACTCATTACGGGTGATCTAATGCAAAATTTATTTTTTGGAAAGCGTTTAAATAATAAAATTATGATCTGTTATTCTACTTTCACAATTGAATACATGGTAGATTACACTCAGCTTTTGTGCATAAACATGTTTATTTGGACATAATTACTAGTGGCGTTGATATGTATGTTTTAGACGTAGTTTTTTAAAGTTATATTTTTAAATACATTTTGATTTCTTTAAAAAATGTGTAGGTTATTATATGAATTAATAATGGTTTAGTGATACAACTCTTATTTATTAACCTATAGCTAGGGAAGGAGAGGTATCATCTTCGTCTGAATTTTGGTTAACGGCATATCAGTCTCTGTAGGTTATTTAATGCCAAAAAGGTAGGTTTTTAAGGTATTTTTTAATGTTCGGTTCTAGTGAGAAGATTGATTTAGTCAGATTTTGATGAAAATTTCTTTTTATTTTACTTTAGAAAACTGCTACTATTTTGGTATTGAAAAAATGTATTGTTGATAATTATTTTCCTTCAAAAATGTACTAAGGCAATATTTTTTTCCTTCAAAAAGTGTTATGGTTATCATTTTTTTCTTTCAAAAATTTATTGTTGGCAATATCTTTCCTTCAAAAATGTATATATTTCTATAGAAATCTATTTTTATGTATATACTTCTATAGTGTTTTGACCTCAGTTGGGGGGGGGTCAATTATTTGCCCATAGCTGGGACCCTAACAGGTGCTACCACTCCGAGTCAGGGTGGACCTGGTAACAACAGCAATTAAGAGGTGGTTCCATGCTCCTCACAACCTCCCAATCAGAGGCCTTGCTGCTGGAGGAGGAGAGGTGAATTCATACAATTCGTAAGGGGATTAGTGTACAAGTCAATATAACGAACTCAAAGGAGATTTGAACTCGGTCTCTATGATTAACAATTCCTAGCCATTATCCATTACACCACTCGCGCATCCAAGCTTACAACCTCTGCTATTTCCAAGTGATCACGCATATAGCTACAAATCAAGATTGCTTAACTTCGACGATCATACGTTAATCGGAGTTTCAGCATGATGCGGCCGTAAACAAAGATTATCGGGGAATATTTAAAGAAAATCAGTAAACGTCTATGTAAAATCCGAAAGAGTTGGAATTTCTGGGACTCATTATATAGGAATTGGGCTTACTTGATTTAATATTCACAGGACATAAAGAAGGCAGACGAGTACTGTTAATAAAATACCACAAATGGTAAATCAGATACAGCAAAATAAATTACCGCAAATGGTAAATCGAATACAGTAATGTTTCATACGTGATACACTCTTGGGCGACCATGTCTTGAAAGAGACATGACTTACTGGGCAGAAGATTATCCCGTAGTAGGCCATTACTTTCTGCGGTAGACTGGTTGCCAGCCAATGCTATAGAACCCAATCTGTCATCTTATTTAACGCATAACTGGAGCGAAGAGATGAATTAATTCTTTTCCAAATGGGTATTTGCGCCTAAGTGAATGCAAGAAATTCAACTGGCATTCGAAATTGGCTCCTCGATTTCTCGTTTCGGGTCGAAATCCACAGTACCACAACGCACATCCAGCAACAGTAAAGAGTTAAATTCCTTTGTACTGTAAAGAAGGATCGTGTTGTCCACATCTTGAAAGAACAATGTATATAAATATATATATATTGATTGATATATTACAATCTCGATGTTAGATTCGATGTATGGATGTAAGAAAATGTTGTTTTAAAAGTTTTCTAAGTACGGAAAATATGTCATATCCAATATTTATTTAGAATAGTATATTAGAGTTTATATAATGTCAGTTGAGCAGACATCAGTTGGGAAGATAGTTTTTCAATTTTTTTCCAAATCAAAAGAAACATTCCGCTTGATATTCACATAGGACTTTATATATGCACTTCAATGTCAAACATCGGATACGTTTAGAAAAAGAAGGTCGTCTTACAACCTTATAAGTAAAAGTTCGATTTGATATTTTTAGGATTCGTCAGAGTTTAATGTCAAATGATCGGAGATCGAATTTATAAGATGATGTCTTAAGATTTTTCTAAGTCAGGAAAACTAATTAGTATGCATATAGAATATTTTAGAAAAGCTTCAATATCTGAATGTCTGATCAAAAAGGCAGGAGATATTACTTCAATCTTTTAAGTAAAGAGAATGTACTTTAACCTGATCTTGACTTATTATAGTCTCTTTTAGTTTAGTGTCAAATGGAGAGATTATGGAAGACTTTGTTACAGAAGTCTTCCAAATAAATGAAATATATCTGAAGTGATCTTTATTAAGATTAGTCTTTTAGAGTTTCACTGTCAAACGGAGAGATTTTGGAAGACGGTGTTTGACAAGTCAGAGAAACAAGCAGATCTTGTCTGATTTGACCTTTACTTAGAATAATTTCTCGCCGTATTCATTCTCGAACTGTGTATACAAAGATATGCAGAAATATTGCAAGTGCGTTTTAGTCTTAGCTTCATTCTGGCCAGTTTGTATTGCCATAGACAATGGATAGTGATAATTATTTGGGCTTTTTTCTTCTTGAAACAAATCTTTATACACTCTTAATTACTTTTATGGCAATTGTTCTTATAGCACTTCCTCTAAAATACCTAGACTTTAAGCTCAGTACTAGATTGCCGGAAAGGTATCCTCGTTTTAACCCTCAAGGGCCATTCATATCATATTTGATACAGTATTTCCCTATAAGGAAACATTTGGTATTTCCCTATAAGGAAACATTTGGTATTCATTGACTGAGCAGTCAGTACTGCTTTCATTTGAAATTTATAAAATATTTCTCTTAAAAAATTTTTCAGGAAAATATTTCTTTCAAGGCTTGTTTTCATACTGTATCAAATATGATACGAATGGCCCTAGAGGGTTAATAATATAATATGATTAAGGCTTCTACTTGTCATAAAGTGGGGGATCAGTTCTATATTGTTATGAAGTAATAAACAGATCCCCCACTAATTACTACTTAACCCTCTAGGGCCATTCGTATCATATTTGATACCGTATTTCCCTATAAGGAAACATTTGGTAATTCCCTATAATGAAACATTTGGTATTCATTGACTGAGCAGTCAGTACTGCTTTCATTTGAAATTTATAAAATATTTCTCTTAAAAAATTTTTCAGGAAAATATTTCTTTCAAGGCTTGTTTTCATACTGTATCAAATATGATACGAATGGCCCTAGAGGGTTAAAGTTGAAATGGCGTAGTTTCTACGCTAATTTTTTTCATCGCCTTTCTTGCTTGTGAAAATCACTTCTGGCTTTTTTAAAAATTGAAATGTAATGTCAATCGCTATCATCTGTCTTGTTAATATTTATTATTTTGTTGGCCTTTCTACTTAATAGTAGTTTTCCCATATTTTTTCTCGCAGTAACCCTTTGTATCCTAGTAGCTTTATTGCCTTACTTAAGGTAAAATGATAAAGAAATATGTGTATGGAGAGTTTCATTAATTTCGTATTCACTGGACATCTTTATCCAAGACCAAGTGAAGGTTTGTTGATAGAAATCTAGCAAAAGCATGTCAGTCTTCCAAGTATGGATACCTTTTTAAAACTGATATCAGTCAGTTAAATGCCATACGTGATACACGCTTGGGTGATCATGTCTCGAAAGAGACATGACTGACTGGGCAGAAGATTATCCCACAGTAGGTTGCCATTGCTTTCTGCGGTAGACTGGTTGCCAGCCAAGGCTATAGAACCCAATCTGTCCTGTTATTTAACCCATAACTGGAAGGATTAGAGGGATTAATACCTTTCCCAGGGTTATTTGCGCGTAAGTGAATGCAATGTGTTCGACTGGAATTCGAACTCGGCTCCCCGGGTTGTCGTTCCGAGCGGATATCCACTGCTGATATACATTTAAATTATCTACCTGTAACCTCAAATTCTATATACGTAACTTTGATCATTACTGATATAAAGTAACAGATGCATATCCTGATCCAGGGTCTTCTCACTTCATGGAGGAACACCTTCATGTCTTCCTTGTTTCACTACGCCTTGATAATTGCGAGTTATTGAGGCTATTTAAATCATATTTGTAGTTTTTGTATTAAGAGTTGGTCTCCCAAACCGGTTAGTACCTAATGTTACAAAATCCGGTCCGTCCTGTGACTTAGTCGTGAAAGAGATGCATTTATACCCTTCCCAAAAGTATTTACACTGAAATTCGTACTCGGCACCACGACTCTGATTCCGAGCCGCTACCTATCGTGCCTCTGGGAGACTCAGGGAAAAAAATGAAAATATAATCACTTCGTCCCTGGCAGGCGAGGAAGACCACGACTTCTAGCAGAAGTCATGATTTACGCTTTGATTGAATTTAAGTGAGGGAGAGTTGCGCACGGTCATCAACCTCACTCTTTTCCCATTTTATCTGGGTTCGATGGCACGACATAGGTAATTGCCGGAGATAGTCAGGGATGCATTGTATGGTTAACAGTGATGTTATTGTTTCACTGTGCCCTGAATGCGGTTAGGTACGCATTTTTTTTAATTATCCCGCAACCGTTTGCAACTACCTGCTCTGATAGACTGCTTGCCAGCTAAGGCTATAGAACCCAATCTGCCGTGTTATTTAATCCATAAATCGAAGGAAGGGACGGATTAATACCTTTTCCAAGGGTAGTAGCGCGTAAGTGACTGCAGGGCATTCGACCGGAGTTCTAACTTGGCTCTCCGTTTTCTCGTTCCGAGAGATCAACTGCACCACAATCACATGCATCTTGATTCACTTAATAATTATGTAATTAATACGAAAATACGAATTTCCTGTCTTGTAGGTAAAAAGAATTCATCTGTTTTGATATTTGTTAAGGTAATTTTTTTTATTATAACTTTTTTTTATCATATCATCCCGAGCAAGGCGGTAACGCCACTAATGTGCAGGGGGCTACATAGGAAGTAAAAGATTGGAAAGAGAAAACCGGAAACCGCATCCTAAACGAAACAAGGGATGAGCCTCTTCACCTGTTCAATGAACGTGGGTGGAGTGTAAAACGGGCGATAGTTTAGTCTATCTACTCCAATTGAAAAAAAAAGTGAGAAGATTGGCAAAGAGAAAACCGGAAACCGCATCCTAAACGGGAAACAAGGGATGAACCTCTTCACCTGTTCAATAAAGACGTGGGTGGAGTGTGAACCGGGCGATAGTTTAATCTATCTACTCCAATTGAAAAAAAAAAGTGAGAAGATTGGCAAAGAAAAACCGGAAACCGCATCTAAACAGGAAACAAGGGATGAACCTCTTCACCTGTTCAATAGACGTGGGTGGAGTGTGAACCGGGCGATAGTTTAGTCTATCTACTCAATTGAAAAAAAAAGTGAGAAGATTATTAGCCAAAGAGAAAACCGGAAACCGCATCCTAAACAGGAAACAAGGGATGAGCCTCTTCACCTGTTCCAATAGACGTGGGTGGAGTGTAAAACGGGCGATAGTTTAGTCTATCTACTCAATTGAAAAAAAAGTGAGAAGATTGTAGAAAACCGGAAACCGCATCCTAAACAGGAAACAAGGGATGAACCTCTTCACCTGTTCAATAGACGTGGGTGGAGTGTGAACCGAGCGATAGTTTAGTCTATCTACTCAATTGAAAAAAAAAAGTGAGAAAGATTGGCAAGAAAGCAAAACCGCATCCTAAACAGGAAACAAGGGATGAGCCTCTTCACCTGTTCAATAGACGTGGGTGGAGTGTGAACCGGGCGATAGTTTAGTCTATCTACTCCAATTGAAAAAAAAAGTGAGAAGATTGGCAAAGAGAAAACCGGAAACCGCATCCTAAACAGGAAACAAGGGATGAGCCTCTTCACCTGTTCAATAGACGTGGGTGGAGTGTGAACCGGGCGATAGTTTAGTCTATCTACTCCAATTGAAAAAAAAAAAGAGGTAGAAGATTGGCAAAGAGAAAACCAAACCGCATCTAAACAGGAAACAAGGGATGAAGCCTCTTCACCTGTTCAATAGACGTGGGTGGAGTGTGAACCAGGCGATAGTTTAGTCTATCTACTCCAATTGAAAAAAAAAAGTGAGAAGATTGGCAAAGAAGAAAACCGGAAACCGCATCCTAAACAGGAAACAAGGGATGAACCTCTTCACCTGTTCAATAGACGTGGGTGGAGTGTGAACCGGGCGATAGTTTAGTCTATCTACTCCAATTGAAAAAAAAAGTGAGAAGATTGTAAAAGAGAAAACCGGAAACCGCATCCTAAACGAAACAAGGGATGAGCCTCTTCACCTGTTCAATAGACGTGGGTGGAGTGTAAAACGGGCGATAGTTTAGTCTATCTACTCCAATTGAAAAAAAAAGTGAAGAAGATTGGCAAAGAAAACCGGAAACCGCATCCTAAACCCGAAACAAGGGATGAACCTCTTCACCTGTTCAATAGACGTGGGTGGTGTGAACCGGGCGATAGTTTGATCTATCTACTCCAATTGAAAAAAAAAGTGAGAAGATTGGCAAAGAGAAAACCAGAAACCGCATCTAAACAGGAAACAAGGGATGAGCCTCTTCACCTGTTCAATAGACGTGGGTGGAGTGTGAACCGGGCGATAGTTTAGTCTATCTACTCCAATTGAAAAAAAAAGTGAGAAGATTGGCAAAGAGAAAGCCGGAAACCGCATCTAAACAGGAAACAAAGAGTGAGCCTCTTCACCTGTTCAATAGACGTGGGTGGAGTGTGAACCGGGCGATAGTTTAGTCTATCTACTCCAATTGAAAAAAAAAAGTGAGAAGATTGGCAAGAAAACCGGAAACCGCATCCTAAACAGGAAACAAGGGATGAACCTCTTCACCTGTTCAATAGACGTGGGTGGAGTGTGAACCGGGCGATAGTTTAGTCTATCTACTCCAATTGAAAAAAAAAAGTGAGAAGATTGGCAAAGAGAAAACCGGAAACCGCGTCTAAACAGGAAACAAGGGATGAGCCTCTTCACCTGTTCAATAGACGTGGGTGGAGTGTGAACCGGGCGATAGTTTAGTCCTATCTACTCCAATTGAAAAAAAAGTGAGAAGATTGGCAAAGAGAAAACCGGAAACCGCATCTAAAACGGGAAACAAAGGGATGAACCTCTTCACCTGTTCAATAGACGTTGAAAAGGTCTACAGTGTGAACCGGCGATAGTTTAGTCTATCTACTCCAATTGAAAAAAAAGTGAGAAGATTGGCAAAAGCTGAAACCGCATCCTAAACAGGAAGCAAGGGATGAACCTCTTCAACTGTTCAATAGACGTGGGTGGAGTGTGAACCGGGCGATAGTTTACAATCCCTTATCTACTCCAATTGAAAAAAAAAGTGAGAAGATTGGCAAAGAGAAAACCGGAAACCGCATCCTAAACGAAACAAGGGATGAACCTCTTCACCTGTTCAATAGACGTGGGTCGAGTGTGAACCGGGCGATAGTGTAGTCTATCTGCTCCAATTGAAAAAAAAGTGAGAAGATTGGCAAAGAGAAAACCGGAAACCGCATCCTAAACAGGAAACAAGGGATGAACCTCTTCACCTGTTCAATAGACGTGGGTGGAGTGTGAACCGGGCGATAGTGTAGTCTATCTACTCCAATTCAGTCTAGAATAAGAACACATGTATTTAGAAATGTTATTATTGTTAAGTATGCAGACCTTGTCTCTTTCGTCAGTCAGTCAGTTAAGTGCCATACGTGATAGACGCTTGGGCGAACATGTCTCTAAAGAGACATGACTGACTGGACAGAACATTATCCCGCAGTAGGTTGCAATTGCTTTCTGCGGTAGACTGGTTTCCAGCCAAGTCTATAGAACACAATCTGTCCTGTTATTTAAACCATAACTGGAGGGAAGAGATGGATTAATACCTTTCCCGTCTCTTCCCTCCAGTTATGGGTTAAATAACCCATAACCCGTTTCGTAATTTAATTAAAATATACAAACACAAGGTCCAGTAGATGTTAATGGATGTAGAATTATTTTGTTCCAGAATAGCGAATAAAAAAAAGTTCTGCAATGATAGTTCTTGATACTGGTATATAAGTTTACTGACAGTTTCTAGTTCCAGAGGAATTACTTCTGCGTAGAAAGGAGATTTTTTTGTTTCACATAGATCTGTTCTAGGATACATAAGAGATCTTTTACATAGATATGTTTCTAGTCTACATAATATATCAAGACGGCTTAGATGATTTTACACTTCCCGGATATATTGAAGGGAAGAAGGGCAAAAGAAAACAACGCCTAAGCTGCCTAACAGACTTGTGTAAATGAATAGTAGAACAGGATTTAAGAGATAGTTAAAAAGCAAAGAACAGGAAAATGTGCAGAGCCATGAACCCAAAAATCCTGAATCTACTCAGCACAGAGAAGAAGAAGAGCTCGGTTGTTCGTGATTTTCACAGAGATTTGTTAATTACGAACAATGGTCACATATGAGGAAATGCATCTAGAAACATTATATTCTTTCTCTTGTTCAAATAATGGGTTAATGCCGACAAGTATTTTATAATTGGTTCGTGTGAATATAATATGTATTTTTTTTAATCATTTCACTCAAAGCATGGCATTTCACTGCCACTGCTGCGCAGGGGGTTACATAGGGGAAAGTGATTAGAAAGAGTGGTTAGGGAGTTACATAGAAGAAAGTAATTAGAAGGAGTGATTAGGGGGTTGCATAAGGGAAAGTCATGAGAAGAGTGGTTAGAGGGTTAAATAGGCGAAAGTGATGAGAAATAGTGGTTAGGGGGTTACATAGACGGAAAGTGATGTGAAAGAGTGGTTAAAGGGTTACATAGGGGAAAGTGATGAGAAAGAGTGGTTAGGGGTTTACATAGGTGAAAGTGATGAGAAAGAGTGGTTAGGGGGTTACATAGGTGAAAGTGATGAGAAAGAGTGGTTAGGGGGTTACATAGGTGAAAGTGATGAGAAAGAGTGGTTAGGAGGTTACATAAGTGAAAGTGATGAGAAAGAGTGGTTAGGGGGTTACATAGGGGAAATTGATGAGAAAGAGTGGTTAGGGGGTTACATAGGTGAAAGTGATGAGAAAGAGTGGTTAAAGGGTTACATAGGGTAAAGTGATTAGAAGGAGTGGTTAGGGGGTCACATAGGGGAAAGTGATTAGAATGAGTGGTTAGTGGGTTACATAGGGGAAAGTGATTAGGAGTGGTTAGGGGGTTACATAGGGGAAAGTGATTATAAAGAGTGGTTAGGGGGTTACGTCAGGGAAAATGATGCGAAAGAGTGGTTAGGGGGTTACATATGGGAAAGTGATGAGAAAGAGTGTTTAGGGGTTACATAGACGGAAAGTGATGCGAAAGAGTGGTTAGGATGTTACATAGGGGAAAGTGATGAGAAAGAGTGGTTAGGGGTTACATAGGGGAAAGTGATGAGAAAGAGTAGTTAGGGGGTTACATAGGGGGAAAGTGATTAGAACGAGTGTTTAGTGGGTTAAATAGGGGAAAGTGATTAGAAATAGTGGTTAGGGGGTTACATAGGAGCAAGTGATTAGAAAGAGTGGTTAGTGGGTTACATAATGGAAAGTGATGCGAAAGAGTGGTTAGGGGGCTACATAGGGGGAAAGTGATTAGAAAGAGTGGTTAGTGTGTTACATAGAGGGAAAGTGATGCGAAAGAGTGATTAGGGGGTTACATAGGGGAAAGTGATTAGAAATAGTGGTTAGGGGGCTACATAGGGGGGAAGTGATTAGAACGAGTGTTTAGTGGGTTACATAGAGGGAAAGTGATGCGAAGGAGTGGTTAGGGGGTTACATAGGGGAAAGTGATGAGAAAGAGTGGTTAGATATAGGAAATGTCAGAAGGACGGTGATAGACGGGTAAGGATACCGAGGATGAGGGTTGGGTAGATGGGAAGATTGTTTGAGAGAATGGGTGTGAGTTCAGGTTTCATTAATGTATTTTTGGACTTTAATTGTTTGCCAATAGCTGCGATTGCAACATGTTTTACCACTCTGGGTCAGTATCGACGTGGGAACAACCGCAATTGAGAGGTGGGTCTGTAGCGCAGGGAGCTGGTTAATGTTTGTTTGATTCGGCCTTGTGTCAGACTTAACCGAAATCCATACAGTTTACAAAAGTATGCAGATTTTATGTAGAAGGTTGGTTGTCGGCAAGTTGGAATACGTGAATTATGAGGAATGGCGTCAGAAGAATAATATCTACATTTTGCATTTTAAATAGAAATTTATTAAAAGGAAAGAATAACGTAAGTTGTTGGAGTTAATGTTCAATTAGAAACATTATTAAGAGGTTAATGGTAGGGTTCGTACAAAATGTTCCAGTAGTAATTGTTGAAAGAGATAAGGAGAAAGAGAAAGAGGACAATGTCTGAGTTTCTTGAAATTGAAAGTTACATTTTAGTGTTCTTTCGTCTCTCGGCTCCCATCTCTCTCTCTGTCTCTTGAATGACGCCTAGGTCATTTATATAGTCCTTTTGTATTTCACACTGGATTGCCAAGTTCTTCCAAGTCTTACAAGTCACTCCCATTGGTCAAAACTCATTTTAACACTTACTTGCAAAATGTGGTTTCGACATTTTTCTTTAAGCAGATGGTTAATCGTTTATGTATTTGGGAAAACCAGGATTTCACACGTCATTGTGAATTTTTGTAAAATGAAGAAGAAAGTTGATTTTACTTAATTTCTGATCCGCTACAGGTCCCAGAAAAACTCTCGATAATACGTTTTTCTGCCAGATATAGTTCAACATCATATCCAGGCCATCACGTCTTTTAAAAAATAATAGTGAATGTATAATTGAATAAAATGTAATTGTATTTTATTTCTGGAGGAGTAAATTTGATAAATAAAACAGAAACTATTTATATCTCAACTTTCATAGCAATAAAATCTCAAATGTCATGAAATATTGATCGGATGATTTGAATGTCAGTGGCTCAGAATGGGAAATCGGATAACCGGATTCGATACCAGTCAGGTTCGTTACATTCAATTACGCCAAGATATTCTTCAGAAAATTATAAATCCATCACTTCTCCCTCCAAGCTATAGATTAAATAGCAGAATAGATTAGGTCTTAGAGTTTGGGTTGGCAACCAGTCTACCGTAGAAAGAAACGGCAACTTAGTGTAAAAAATTTTCTGTTTAGCCTGTCATGAATCGTACGATACATGATCGCCAAAGCATATATCATGCATGACACTAATCTGAGACTGGCAAGAATAATCTAAGTTGAAATTGTAAGTAACTTGTCGTAGAATGCCATCACTTTACAGCATTGACAGAGTTTAAACAGTCTACGGGTCTTAGTAGGTGAGAAATTAATTCCCGTCCTACAACCCCGTTTCCCCAACCGTCCTGGTTATGAGGATAAATTATATCCGGGAGCATGCCTCTGATCGGGAGGATTTTGAGGAGAGAGGAACCGCCTCTTAATTGCTGTTGTTCCTACATCTATCCTGACCCGGAGTGGTAGCATCTATTAGAGTTCCAGTTACCGGCAAATGGGTTGGAGTAGATAGACTAAACTATCACTCGGTTCACACTCCACCCACGTCTATTGAACAGGTTAAGAGGCTCATCCCTTGTTCCCTGTTTAGGATGTGGTTTCCGGCTTTCTCTTTTCTACTCTTTTCACTCTTACGTAGCCCCCTGCACATCAGTGGCGTTACCGCCTTGCTCGGGGTGATACGATTAAAAAAAAAACTATCAAAGTATGATAATTGTTATAGTAAAAATACTGGCATTATATTTTCATAGTAAAAAAAAAGAACAACAAAAAACAATAATAATTTTTTTATCAAAGAAAGTACTAAAGCTTCCCAAAATATTAAATGTCGGTTTTAAATGACCTATAATGAGTTGATATGAAGCTAAACGAAAAGTCGCAAGTCGCACGCTATTCTATACCTATTTCCATAGCAAATGTTCTGACGATTTACAATCATGATTTACACTAGTTCTCACGATACCGACTACCAGTCACTATGCCATATCCAGCTACGAATCATCCCCACTTCCTGCAATTAGAGAGTTCCAATCAAACAGAGGCTTTCTGTAACAGACTTCTAAGGGGATGCTTCTCCAAACACTGAAATTTTAGCCTCTCCAAGTCTAGGGTTAACCGTTATATTTCCAATATAATCTCATAATCTGCCGTTCTTATCTTCTCTTCTTAAATTCATATCAAACATCGCGTTCAGTAAATTCTACCTTGAGTTGCTCTTGGATCTTCTTTTAAAAATAAATATAGTGGCAAACAATTTATACAGAATAAAGAAAATCTATTTTACTTGCCATTGGCTAAGTATTACGACTTCAAGCTCACTTGGCTAATAATGGATATCAAATTTCAGAGAAAATGAAACTACACCGATTTTTTTTCTGTTAAGGGCAACCTGTTTTTATGTTTACTCAGATAAGTTGGTCAAAAGAAATATGAAATATAAAGAAGTTGAGGCAGGAGGTTTACATAAAAACCGGCTTGCAAGTAACAACAGCTTTTTTTGCCATAATACGTTATTTATTGAGGTGACAAATCAGAATAAATCAAAATAAATTAATAACGGAATATTATGTTGCATTATTATTATGTCATTTTACATTTTAAATTGACTTCTGCTATGGTCGCACTACCTACCAAGTCTGCAGGAAGACCTAGGGCAGGTCGTGGTGTGTTATTATAGCTCGATTTCATGTTTTTTCTATCTCCCCTCACATACGTATCGTTACAAAGACAAGGTTCTCCTTAATGTGTGGGCTGTACTTAACAAGACAATTCTTTTGTATATCTCTTAAGCTGGGGTTTCCAGGGATTCTTTCAATGTGTTGTTTTGTTCCATTTTTATCATTCCAAGTGCACCCAATATCACTGGTATGATACTTGTTTTCAATTTCCAATTTTTTTTCTATTTCTATTTCTATTTTCAGGTCTTTATATTTTGACACTTTTTTGAATTCTTAGGTTTCTATGTTACAATCCACTGGACAAGCCATATCAATTAATAGGCAATTTTTTTTCCTTTTGGTTTTTAACAATAATGCCCGGCTTATTTGCTTCAATTTTTCTGTCTGTGTAGATGGCGTAATCCCATAGAATGGTGACATCTTCTATTTCTGTAACCGGTGCTGGGTGATGTTCATACCAGTGTTTGTTTACATATTTTCCATAGTGTTTGCACATTGTCCAGTGTAAATATTGCCCCACTCTATCGTGACGATGTATTATTATTATTATTATTATTGTTATTTTTCATCATATTTCGATTTCTGCTTTGGTCTCACTACCAACCAAGTCTGCGGGGAGACCTAAGGCAGGTAGTGGCGTGTTGTTATGACTCCATTTCATGTTTTTCTATCTTCCCTATAATCCCCAGCATTACATAGATAACGTTTTCCTTAGTGTGTGGGCTGTACTTAATAAGACAATTTTTTGTATATCTCTTAAGCTGGGGTTTCCAGGGATTCTTTCAATGTGTTGTTTTGTTCCATTTTTTATCATTCCAAGTGCACCTACTATCACTGGCACAACTCTTGTTTTCAATTTCCACATTTTTTCTATTTCAATTTCCAGGTCTTATATATTTTGACAGTTTTTCAAATTCCTTGATTGCTATGTTACAATCCGCTGGACAAGCCATATCAATTAATAGACAAGTTTTCTCCTTCTGGTTTTTAACAATAATGTCTGGCCTGTTTGCTTCAATTTTTCTGTCTGGGTAGATGGTGTAATCCCATAGAATGGTTACATCTTCTATTTCTGTAAGCGGTGCTGGATGATGTTCATACGAGTGTTTGTTTACAGTTTTTCCATAATGTTTGCACATTGCCCAATGTAAATATTGCCCAACTCTATCGTGGCGATTTTTATTATTATTATTATTATTATTATTATTATTATTATTATTATTATTACAAGGTGGTGACGTTTACTAAGCTTGTTTTATTACAAACAATTTCGCATGAGGGGTACTCTGTCGGCGAGGTCGAGAATACGACGGCCGTATCGACTGACGACGAGAAAGACATAACTCTCGAAGTAAATCCATATAGATACAAAATTAACGACTAATATTTACCTACCTTTGGACTAATTAAATTTACATGCTTATATATAAACGATTTATAGTTACCTATAATTGAACCAATTAAAACACCTGATTCAAAAAAGGTTTGAATAAGCTACCAGCATTTGCCAATTCCCAGAAAAATATACCTATTCACTGAAATAAACTACTACTACTAGTACTAATACTACTAATAAAAGACTGAGTTCAACATTGTTAGTCACTGAGTTATGTTTAAAAAAGGGAATAGAGATATGAAGTATATGTAGCGCCACAATTCCAAAGAAGGAGGGCCTTTTGTGCCCGAGATTAAATTTTCAAATTACTGTTAAACATAAGAAATTTGAGATAGTACCAGTAAGAAGAGTGTTTTTGAAATCATATTTGAATAAATATGATAATCAAAAAAAGACTCTCCTTACTTTATTAAGTAATTTACTTATTAAGAAAATATACAATATGAAGAAAGTAAAGATTGAAGATGATGTAGCACCATGTTTACCAAAAATAGCAGCGACTATTTACATTGCTATTCATATTTTTAATTGCGATAAGCATTCCGGAGGTATATGATCGTGGTCCACCTCAACTTTCTTTTTGTAGATGTTATCTGTTACGATTGCTAATGAAGAGTTTTCCAGCGAGCATTCGCCAGTTCAGAGTCGGTCATGAAATCAGTGTCATCCTTTCTCTTAGTGTATCTAGCGCCCAACGCTAGAGAGCCTAGTTTACACAGACATTTCAAACAATAGACCCGTATTGAAATATTCACAGCATTTAGTAATTTTTAAGTTATCTAAACTTATTCATAAATGGAATGTTGTCTGTGTGTGTGTGTGTGTGTCCGTTACCTACAGACTCCGAAACGGCTGAACCGATTTTCTTGAAAATTTACGCAGTTGTACTATAAGCGTCTGCGAGTGTTCTTAGGTTTTGTGTTTAAATATCGAAAAAAATCTGGTTATAGAAAGAATTTGATACACTAGACAAAGACCAAAGAAACGATATTCAGAAGTTTAAAGGTTGCAATTCTGACAATAGTGCAGAAAATCAATAATATATATATATATATATATATATATATATATATATATATATATAAAAGGCAAGATGTTTGTGTGTGTGTCTGTTTATCTGCCTGTATGTCTGTATTTTTTTCAGCCCTTTTATTTTAGTTTTTGCTTCGGGTTTGGTTCTAAGTAGCTATAATTGTAGTTCTTAGTCTCTGCCATGATACCATTTACTCAGAGGACTTATTTAGCCTTCAAAATTCAGTTTACGACGAAAAAAACTTGTTTGATATCGATACCAGGAAATCACAATTTGACTTACAACCATTCATTTTTCTTTCATTATACGGTTTCACTTTAACTGGAAACAACTGTTGCTTTTTAGTATTTCATGCCAACGTCCAAAAAGTCTGAGCTCCAGGACTATGGATTAGTTTTAAAGCTTTCATTACACCCGAGCAACGCCGGGTTATACTGCTAGTTGTTAATATTTTTGTCGAGATTTACAGACTCTACGCTTCGTTCAATTTCGCAACCCAATCGATGAGATTTGAATAAACTGATTTGTTTGGATAAATACTTTGAAAAAAAAAAAAAAGATTTCGCGCTTTAATAATATCTTTAATTCAATTTATTTTAATTTAATTTCAAAGCACTTTCTGATAAACAATATTTTTAAAAACATTCCTATTTTTTTTAACAGCAGAGAATAAATTATTGAGATTTTTGACTCTTGAGCATGCAAAATACAGCCGGTCATGCGTAGATAATTCGTAACCCAAATTTCAACTCCTTTCGAGCGTTTTACCTCATGGTGATTTACTACGCGCAGCGTTGATGCGGTACAATGCCGAAAGTACATGGCACTCAGTGAGAATCGAGCTCATTACTAAATTGCAATGAGTATTACCGAGACGAGCTTCCTAACCATTACACCACCTAAAGCTGCCTGAAGAGTTCTGCTTTATAATTTGTTTATAGATCTCAGAATCTCATAGCGAAATGGAAACTGGATTCTTGTCTATAAAAATGTCAAGAAAAGAAATTTTTTTGTCACTGCCACTACTGTGCAGGGGGCTACGTAGAGTGGAGAAAGGCTGGTTAAATATAGGAAATGACAGAGGGTGGGTGATAGGCGGGTAAGGATTTGGGTAGATGAGAGTGTTGTGAGAATAGTTGGGAGTTAGTGTGATAGGAGGTATCTATTGACCCTACATTTAAACACCTGGAGATTGTAACTGTCGGGAAAGCAGACTTGTGGAAGGGAGTTCCACAGGCGGGAAGCGCGAGAAAAGAAGTTGTTGGAGTAGAATTTACGGTTACATCTTATTTGTTTAACTGTAAAAGGGTGGGACCTAGTTGCTAATCTAGTATCTCGTGTACATTCGTGCTTAGGCGGCACCAGTGATCTAAGCTCATCGGAGCAGAAGCCATGAATGTACTTGTAGAAGAGGCCAAGGAGAGCAGCAGGGGCACCCGACCAGATATGGCAGCAATATTCAATACACGGGCGGGTGGTAGATTTGTATATGTGCAGAATAGATTCAGGTGGGAAAAATTTCCGGGCCCTGCACAGGGAGCCCACTTTCTTAGCAGCAGATTTGGCAATAGATTCAATATAGTCATTCCATTTGAGGTCCGCCGAGAGTGTAAGGCCAAGGAGGCATAGTATTTTACTCTCTGGGAGGCTAGCCTGTCCCATGCTAATGGGAGGCAGATGCGATTGTCTATGGTGGTTAGTTGATAACAGCTTTGTTTTGGAGGCATTGAAATTTACCAACCATTCCCTACCCCAGGTCACTACGAAATACCAAAAAAGAATTATGAGTTTTTATTAAACAAGTATTTGTTATTTTAATCATTTTTTCTTCAGAGTACTTTGTATGTCAAATAATAAAACTTTTAATTTTTCATTAAAATTTTACAAAAATTTCTTGTACTATGCAACATTCAATTGGAGTAGATAGACTAAGCTATCGCCCGGTTCACACTCCACCCTCATCTATTGAAAAGGTGAAGAGGCTCATCCCTCGTTTCCTGTTTAGGATGCGGTTTCCGGTTTTCTCTTTTCCAATCTCTTCACTCTTATGTAGCCCCCTGCACATCAATGGCATTACCGCTTTACTCGGGGATTAAAAAAAACACACACACACACTAGTAAAACCAAATGTACTGTGTACCCCACTGACCTGTTTACAATTCTCCAAAATTTGGTTTCGATCGAGAAATATATTTTAGAGAGTGTGACGGACTAACGGACGGACTAACGCAACCTGTGTTCACCTGCAACCTACACCGAAAAAGTTATTTAACCCATTGTTTGATGGATTATGTAGGATTTGTATCCTATAGTATCTTATCAAATAGGATATGATAAAAAAGGAAAATTACATTGTGCCTGTATTCTAGGTATGGAGAGCTTGTTTACTATGCACTATGAGTTTTTTATTTTATTATAGTTATGAAATATTGGACATTATGTAGTTAGTTAAGTGCCATACGTGATACACACTTGGGCGATCATGTCTCGAAAGAGACATGACTGACTGGGCAGAACATTATCCCGCAGTAGGTTGCCATTGCTTTCTGCGGTAGACTGGTTGCCGACCAAGGCTATAGAACCCAATCTCTCCTGTTATTTAACCTATAACTGGAAGGAATAGACGGATTAATACCTTTCCCTAGGTTATTTGCGCGTAAGTGAATGCAATGAATTCAACTGGAATTCGAACTCGGCTCCCCGATTTCTCGTTCCGAGCCGATATACAATGCTCCACAACGCACATTGGTCTATTTTGTTTTGTGGCATATCAACAACTATAGTTTATTTAAAGCCTAGATCTAAATATTTTGACGACAATTTTATAGCATCAGGTTATGGATAACATGTATTGGTCATTTTGATTTAAAACTGTATTCGCAATTTCACGGTAAATTTTACCCTCAATAGGTATTGTTGGGAGCTTTACAATTAATAGTATTGTTGGTAATTTAAAGATAAATTGGTGTTGAACATTTTTACCATAAATAGGTAATGATGGCAATTTTACAATAAATAAGTATTGATGGTAAATTTACGATAAATAGTTATTGTTGGTAATTTTACGATAAATAGTTATTGTTGGTAATTTACTGATAAATTGGTATTGTTGGTAATTTTTACTTTAAATAGGTTTACGATAAATAACTATTGTTGGTAAAACTAGAATATAAAAATGTATTACTGGTATTCTTGCTATAAAAAGTATTTTTATACTTTCATAGTGCTTTGTTATTGTATGGTGCTTCAGAATTTGGCCATGGCTGAGATCCTAAGAGGTGATACCATCCCCAGCTCAGGGTGGAACTGGGAACAGCAGCAATTAAGCAGTGAATTTATGCTCCTCAAGGACTCCAATCTTCTGATCAGAGATCTTGTTGTCGGAAGTAGTTTATCATATCCAGTATAATATATTATCTTTTGGGACAGTACACAAAATTATCCATGATACCTTGCCTACTCGAAGTTCAGCTGCAAGGCCTCACACAGCAGCCCAAACGATTCAGACTATCAGCGAGCTGGGCTGGGAATTGCTCCCTCGTCCCCCTTACAGCCCAGACCTTGCCTCTTGAGACTTTCACCTGTTTGGTCCCTTGAAAGCGTTCACGAGAAGTTTGAAAATGACGATGAAGTCAAAAGTACTGTGAGCGATTGTCTGAGACATCAGTCCAAAGATTTTTACGCTGAGGGAATACGGAAGCTTGTGCACAGATGGGGTAAGTGTGTGGCACTGCTGAGAGACTACGTTGAAAAAAAAATTATCTGTATTAGAAGTTCTTATACCGAAAAGTTCTCCTTATTTATTGAATGATCCTCGTATTTTGTTTTATATTCGGTTAAATTGATTACTGTCCATGACGCAAAGGCGTTGAATTGTAGTTAGGAAGAAGATAAAGAAATCCTGTCTATCTTGTTAGTTTCTTTGTTTAGTTATTTGAATATTAAATCCAAGTGAGTCTCTGCCGTCAAAAATGACGGCTAAATATTTATATCGATACGCGTCTAAAATGATGGCTACATATATATTGTAGTACCAAATATTGTTTATCTTACATTAAGATATAAAAAACAACAGAATAATCTAAACCAATGACTGTGACAGAAGGGATATATATATATATATATATATATATATATATATATATATATATAACGGTCTTTATTATATACAACGGATAAGGTAATAGCGTCAGACTTTTAAACAAGGGAAGCCTATCTGATTTTCTATGTGTAATTTTGCTCTGATCATACGTGCAAATGGTCACTTAGCCAGTCAGTCAGTCAGTCAGTTGAGTGCCATACATGATACACGCTTTATGCGATCATGTCTCAAAAGAGACATGACTGACTGGGCAGAAGATTTTCACGCAGTAAGTTGCCATTACATTATTATTTTAAGTATAATTAGTGGGGGATCAGTTTATTATTTCATAAGAATAGAAAACAGATCTTCCACTTTATGCCCAGTAGAAGTTTTAATGATGTTTCCAACTATTATATTCAGTGAGTCAATTGAGTGCCATACGTGATACACGCTTTGGGCGATCATGTTTTGAAAGAGACATGATTGACTGGGCAGATTATCCCGCAGTAGGTTGCCATTACTTTCTGCGGTAGATCGGTTGCCAGCCAAGGCTATAGAACACAATCTGTCCGGCCATAATCTCATAGCTGCAGGGAGAAGAGATAGATTATATTACATTATTATTTTAAGTATAATAAGTGGGGGGTCAGTTTATTACATCATAACAATAAAAAACCGATCTCCCACTTTATGCCCAGTAAAAGTTTTGATTATGTTTCCAACTATTATATTCAGTCAGTCAATTGAGTGCCATACGTGATACACGCTTTGGGCGATCATGTCTTGAAAGAGACATGACTGACTGGGTAGAAGATTATCCCGCAATAAGTTGCCATTACCTTCTACGGTAGATTGGTTGCCAGCCAAGGCTATAGGACCCAATCTGTCCTGCCATAATCTCATAGCTGTAAGGAGAAGAGATAGATTATATTAGATTATTATATTAAGTATAATATTAGTGGGGGGGGGGGGTTTATTACTTCATAACAATAAAAAAACGATCTCCCACTTTATGCCCAGTTTTAATTATGTTTACAACTATAATATTCAGTCAATTTAGTGCCATATGTGATACACACTTTGGGCGATCATGTCTTGAAAAAGACATCACTGTCTGGTTAGAAGATTATCCTGCAGTAGGTTGCCATTGCTTTCGGTGGTAGACTGGTTACCAACCAAGGCTAACTGTCCTATTATTTAACCCATAACTGTAGGGAAGAGATGGATTAATACCTTTCCCAAGGGCATTTGTGCGTAAGTGAATGCAAAGAATTCAACAGGAAATCGATATCCACTGCACCACAACGCACATCCGCAAATGAATAAATCGTTCGAAATTAAGACAGGAAGGTTTTATTTGACGAAACATTTAAATAAAAAAATATTTTCTACTCGTCCTGTATTTCGATTCCTTTATTACAATAAAAAATCAAATTTTATAAAATGGGAATCAAAAGATTGTATAGCGTCAATTTTCTAAATAATTACAGTTGTTCTCTCTTCTCATTTAATTAGTCCATGTTATTACATCACAATATAAAATGAGGAGGAGTGGCAATGTTACGATTAACCGTTTCCTTATAAGGAAACCTTAGCGATTCCTTCTCCGAATAATTAGCTTTACTCTGGGTTGAAATCTATAAAATATATTTTTAGAAACAGTCTAACTACCCAGGCTTCATATTTCCAGTAATTGATATCACTCTTTTTTTTTTAGTATTGATGGGAAGTTTCCTTTTAAATTTATGTTTTTAGTCGTGTCCTAGGTCAACACAATGATGATGTCATTATTTTCTTATCTAGCTGTATATAAAATCAGTATTTTTAAATTTTTAAATTCTTATTATAACTTGGTGTGATATTATACCTAGATTGGTATTGAACTCATATTTAAAAACTGACCCTCATTGTGAAACGGCAAGAGCAAAGTTGACGAGAGATAACACCAGGCATGGATGAAGATACGCGATTTACTTGTCACAGGTGGCTTTAAAATTGAGCAGCAGTAGGCCTGACCTCGTCTGCTTTGTGCGTCAGTCATTCAATTTTGTGCTATACCTGACACAAGCTTGGGGGATCATGTCTCGAAAGAGGCATGATTGACTGGCCAGAATATTTTCCTGCAGTAGGTTGCGATTACTTACTGCGGTAGATGGTTGCTAACCAAGGCTACAGAATTCAATCTGTCCTGCAATTTAATCCAAAGCTAGAGGGAGAAGTGACGCATTTCCCACGAGTATTTGCGCGTAAGTAACTGCAACGAATTCAACTAGAATTCGAACTCGGCTCTCTAATTTCTCGTTCCCTGCCGATATCCACAGCACACCAAAATACACACCCAGTGTGCGTACTGGACAAGAATCCGTAGGAGACATAATATAAAAATGCCTTCTAGAAAGAAGCATCAGAATGTCACAGGCCGCACAAGAGAATAGGGGGTGCGCGACGAAGACGCAAGCGCCATCGACTGACCGAGAGTAAGTGACAAAATATTAAGTCGAATAAAAGTAATTTTAAGTAATGAATATTCAAGTTCCGTGTGATTATTTTGTCCGGAGACCCACGTAACACGTGAAAACCAAATCCATACGTTGGCTATATATCTACCACTCTATGTTGTAGTCGCTATCTCTCCGAAAAGAACATAGCATAATACCGCGTTTAAAATGGAGATCCTGCACGTATAAGGGACTGGTACTGGATTGCTATGTGCTGTTAGTTCTTCAATATGGCAGTAAATGCTGGACAATATCATCAAAGATGAAGGAAAACATTGAAGCGACTGAAATGTGGTTCTATGCAGCGTATATCATGGATCGAGCATGTGAGCAATGATGAAGTCTTAGAAATGATGGAAACGAAAAGGAAATTAATACAGAGCATCAGGAAGAGACAGCTGAAGTTCCTGGGACATGCAATGAGGAAGGAGGGCTTGGAGAACCTGATACTAACAAGCCAGATAGAAAGGAAAAGAGAGAGGGGAAAGCAACGGATAACATATCTGAAGGACCTAATCAGGTGGATGATCGAACGAGAGTTTCATGGTGTAATTGGAGAATGCGTGCTAAGAGTCACCAGGGATAGGACGACGTTGAAAGCTATCATCGGCTACGTCCTGAAGAGACAGGACACATAGAAGATTACTCAACTTTGATGCTCGTCTTGCACCAGGGCTTGGATACTGTCGCCCTTCTTATTAGTTCCGTAGGAATACTGCTCTCTCGTGGTGGGTGCTCTGTCTGGAGATGAGGAGAAAAATAGCTGCAAATATAAAGGTAGTATGACTATTTCCCGTCAAAGTAACATAGGACCACACACTGATAGGCATAGACTCAAAGATAAAGGCTGGTTTTATAAGTGACCTCGAAATAAAAAAAAAACTGAATATTTTGATTATTTTATTTAAACAGAAAAGAAGCATCTAAACTTATTTATAAATGGAATATTGTCTCTGTGTGTGTGTGTGTGTGTGTGTGTGTGTGTGTGTGTCCGTTACCTATAGACTCCGAAACGGCTGAACCAATTTTCTTGAAAATTTACACAGTTATACTCTAAGCGTCTGCCAGTGTTCTTAGATAGGTTTTGTGTCGAGGTGCCCCCGATAAATATCGAAAAGCAATAATCGAAAAAATCGGGTTATAGAAGGAATGGTCCGATTTTAATCAAATTTCATACACTCATAGACAAAGACATAAGAAACGATATTCAGAAGTTTCAAGGTTGCAGTTCTTACAATAGTGCAGAAAATAGATTATATATATATATATATATATATATATATATATATATATAAAAGGCAAGATGTTTGTGTGTGTGTTTGTTTATCTGCGTGTATGTCTGTAATTTCTTCTGCCCTTTTATTTTAGTCTTTACTTCGGGTTTGGCTCTAAGTAGGTATAATTGTAGTTCTTAGTCTCAGCCATGATACCATTTACTCAGAGGACTTATTTAACCATCAAAATTCAGTTTACGACGAAAAAACTTATTTGATATCGATACCAGGAAATCACAATTTGACTTACATCCGTTCATTTTTCTTTCATTATACGGTTTCACTTTAACTGGAAACAACTTATACTTTTTAGTTTTTCGTGCCAACGTCCAAAGAGTCTGAGCCCCCAGGACCATGGATTAGTTTTAAAGCTTTCATTACACCCGAGCAACGCCGGGCTATACTGCTAGTTTATAATTAAACAGACCATATATATATATATATATATATATATATATATATATATATATCGTTCATTCACTAATGAATTAGAGCACTCTGTCTATTGGGCGTGTATAATGATAATATACATGCTAAAATGTCTGCCTTCTTCTACCGTGCCCCCATGGACCAGAGGTAGAATCGCCGACTGACGCACGCCACTTCTGTCGGGTTTCAATCCTGGGTTAAAGGGAATCGGAGTCTAACCGTACTGATGAGCTGTGATGCAGCGAAACAGATCTGTCTGCGGATGACTATATATATATATATATATATATATATATATATATATATATATATATATACATTTCAGGGAAGAGGAAGCAGCCTCTCATATCCCTCAGTCGAAAATTGAAGTTTCACATACCGGACGAGTGTGCAATACACATGCCACAGAAACAAAACTGGTGTTAAGTCATGAAGATTCAAATTTGATGTTATATTGCCGACACTGCTGCTTCGTTACACCGAAACAGGGAGCATCAGTAACTGTCTCTCGATCACTGTTTATTAAGGGGCATTCAAAGTTTGTAGCATTTTTTTTTCATTTTGAGGCGATGTTGATGTGAAAATCAATGTCAGATTTTACATATTTCTACAAATTTATTTGTTCAGCAACATTTGTGCCATTAACTTTCGAAATCTTTTCAATACCTTCTCAGAAATTTCATTTGTCTGGTTGATGAAGTGGTGTAAGCAATTGTTACAGAATTCCAAGGAAGTACAATTCTTTCCACTAAAAGAAATTTATAGAAATCGAAATAATCATAATTCAATTTCTGCTATGGTCGCACTACCTACCAAATCTACAGAATGACCTATGGCAGATAGTAGTGTATTGTTATTGTTGTGGATTCCGGTGAGGAACCACACAAAATAATGATCAACAAAACATATATGGAGATAAAAAAAAGTAAGTTATATTGAACGTAATAAACACACTGAAACGCAGGCATACAATTAGCAAGAAATAAATATATACAAGTATTGAAGTGAAGTCGTTGGAAATAGTATCTCCGTGTATATTACTCTAGTTGAGTGAAGCTCAGAGCTAGTCTGACTTCTGGTTCGGTAGTCTCTGGGTAAGTTCGGTAACTCTCTGTAACTTACGTATCAGTTCCGTACTCTCTGATAACTGGCACGGATCTCTACGAATACTCTCCTTCTCTCTATGGCAGCTACTCCTGTTCTCTCTATAGCAAGAGTATATGTATACTCAGTCGAGTTCATTAGCATATACAAAGGGGAGATCCTGCAACAGTTATGGCTACATTTCATTTGTTTTTTGTATCTTCCATAACATCATTAGCATTAAATGGACAACGTTCTCCTTAGAGTGTGGGATGTACTTAACAAGAGATTTTTATATATCTCCTAGGCTGGGGTTTCCAGGGATTCTTTCGTTGTGCTGTTTAGTTCTATTTTTAATCATTTCAAGCGCACCTACTATCAATGGTACCATTGTTGTTTTTAATTTCCACATTATTTTTATTTCAATTTCTAAGTTTTTATACTTTGATAGCTTTACAAATTCCGTGGTTGCTATGTTACAATCCGCTGGACATGCATATCATTTTGTAGGCAAGTTTTTTGTCGTTTTTGTTTTTTACGATAATATCCGGCTTATTTCATTCAATTTTCCTGTCTGTGTAGATGGTATATTTCCATAGAATGGCGTCATCTACTATTTCTTTTAACCGGTGCTGGGTGATGTTCATATCAATGGTTGTTTACATATTTTTCAAAGTGTTTGAACATTGTTTAGTGTAAATATTGCCTCACTCTGTAATGACGACTTTTATATTCACTTGGAGCAAATACAGAACATCCTGAGATTATATGATCTATTGTTTCCTGGTATTTGTCAAATAATCTGCATTTTGGATCAACGTCATTATTTATGATATTTGTCTGAAAGTTTCTAGTGAAAAGACTTTGGTCTTGCGCAGCAAGAATAAAAACTTCAGTTTCATACATTAATCCAGATATTCGTAAGCACTGATGAGTATTAACTGTATTAATATCGGTTTTCTTAGCACGTCTGGATATTGGCCATGCAGAGGTTTGTTTTGCCAGCGTTGTTTTATCTGTTCAAGTGCTTTATCTTTGGTTTTCTGTTTCATATTTTTTGATGCAACCGTTGGTTCTTGGATTCTGTTTTGGTTTTCTACAGAATATACTAAACAGAAATCGTTTACTGTCTTCTGTCATTATTGACTACTTTTTCTTACTATTTTCATGTTGTTTGACTAATTGTATCATCCAGTCTTTTGTTGTTTTTATCTATGTTAGTAAGTCAATAGTTGTTGTCTTCTATGCCAATTCTAGCTGAATAAGTCCTCTTTCACCTTTCTTACGTGGTATACATAGACGGTCTACATCAGCCTTTGGAAGATGCATCTTATGCTTACAAAGAAGCCTTCTGTCTTAAATTCCATTCGTCTGAAGTAATTTAGAGTCCAGTTCAAGATTTTGAAAACTATATTGGACCACTGCTACATTGTGTATCCGGGTGAGGAACTACACAAAACAATGAACAACAAAACAGATATTTGAGATAGAAAAATAGGTTATATTGAATGTAAATATACAAACAGGAACGCAGTTTAGTAATCCAGGAATACGATTAATAAAGAATTTATATATACAAGTCTTGAAGTGAAGTCGTGTTGAAATAGCATATCCGTGTAATATTATTCTGGCTGAGTGGAGCTCAGAGCTACTATGCCAACTGACGCGGTATTCTCTGTGTAACTTCGGTATCATTCGGTAACTTACGGATCAGTCCCGATGTCTCTAACGGATCTCTACGGTTCTCACTATGGCAGGATTATATGTATACTCTAGTCGAATCCGTTATCATAGAAAAAGGGGAGATCCCACTACATATAGCTTTATTGTTATTATGTTATGCGTTGTTTATCATTTTGGAAGTTGTCCTCGTTCCTCCATCTTAATATTTTGTGTCTGACTTATATGGCCCATGATTTCTTCTTTGGTTTCTTTCATACTGTTTTTGTTTTCAAAAAAATAATTATATTCAATGTGTTTTGAACTCGTTCATTGACCTACTACGATCACACCATTCTGTAAAGATCTTATGGAACAACCAGCCAGTAATCAACTAGAATAGAAGTTGAGTCCAACTGACCAAAAAACCACCAAGGCAAATTGGTAGGTGGTTTAAATAATAACCTGGGAGATTCCATTCTGTTACAGGCGGGTCTATTCCGTAAGAGGTGATTGGCTGATAATTTCAGTGTGTATATTGAGCTCCATAAATATTGAGCACAATATCCACCATTTGTCTTCGGGCCACATAGGGACATGTATTCCGTTACAACCCTGTTTATTTTTGTCTGCCAACTGGACGCTAGTTGGACACATCAGGAAGGTGAATCTCACAATCTTGAATGTTCACCTTCCTACAGGGAGACAAAAGGAGACCACCATGTTGAAAGGTAAGTTATTTGACTTCTACACTTTCGAACACCATTAAAATTTTAGCATTACCTTCACAGTGAATATTGTGTATTTCCGTTTCTTCCTTATTATTTGTGGCTTGTGTGATGCTACAATCTTTTATTTCAGATTTCTGTTCCTGTTCATGTTTTTTGATTCGTCTCTTCGGGTTGATATTCTTTTTATTTCTTTTATTTTATTCTATGTCAATCAGTTATTTCGCATGATGTACTTTCTTACATTGTCTAGTTTATTTTTATGAAATGTACTTTTTAATAGTTTGCCTAACCTTTTCTCGCCAAATATCATATCTATCTATCTATCTATCTATCTATCTATCTATCTATCTATCTATCTATCTATCTATCTATCTATCTATCTATCTACATACAAACATACACATACTCGTAAATACACACACACACATATATATTTTCCATTTGTATTAAGTTATTACGCAACCTAGGTTTCTACCATGAGTGGTGTCTTCAGGCGTTTTGCAATAATTGCAAATCGCCTTAAGACACCACTCATGGTAAAAAACCTAGGTCGCGTAATAATTTGTTTACAAATGGAAAATAGTCAAAAGTTCTACAATATAATTGTATTGAACACTTTTTAATATTAATGTGCACTGGTCTCATCTTATTATGACCAGAAACTAAGTAATGAAACAATATATATATATATATATAATGAAACAATATATATATATATATATATATATATATATATAATGAAACAATATATATATATATATATATATATATGTATATATATATATATATATATATATATAAACTGTATTGAGTCGTTCAATCATTTGATCGATCATCTGTATATTCAGTTATTCATTAAACTCGTTGAAAATATCGTTATCGACAATAAAAACGACGTAGTCTTTCTAAGAAAGAATATGAAAGAAATTATATTGTATTGTTTTTTCCGTCGTATTGTTTTCTTTTTTTTAAGAAAAAATGTCGCAGTTTAAAAAAACATCTTTTGAAATATCGACAACTAACGGATATATGAAAACTATTTATAAGAAAACTAGCTGATTAATCAATAAGGGTCATTAAAGGGGAAACAAATAAATTAAATGAAAAGAAAAATAAGAAAGAATTATATTTACGTTAAAACAGTAGTAAAAATAACATTTTATATAGAAAAAACAAAACAAAATAGTTACTTTAAAAGAAGCTTTAAAAAAAAAACACGCCATTCTCGTTGTAATTCCAACCGCGTTTGTCTGTCTTATTCTTCGGGTTATTATTATTATTATTATTATTATTATTATTATTATTATTATTAACAATCTTTAGAACTTCTTTTCTTCATCCTATTCTTCTTATTATTATTATTGGCCTCCTTCTCCGTCTCACTAACATCGTTAATTTTTTTCTTCTCATTTGTTTAATGAATACTACATTTTTTCTCTTTCATATCATTTTCTTTTTCATATTTTTTTATTATATGACTTCCTTCTTCTGCTTATCATCATCATCATCATCATAATATTCTTCTTCTTCTTCTTCTTCTTATTATTATTATTATTATTATTATTATTGTCATTATTACTGAATAAGATGACAATCTACGCTAGCCATGACTTTCAATTATCAGTGGTTGCCTCAGAATCTCTAGAGGTGAACAGCAGTGTATCAGACAGTGTGCCAGACAGTGTGCCAGACAACGCCTGATAGGTGCATGTGAGCTAAAAACCATACTTTAAATGAATACTGAAATAACCGTTCCAGAAAAAAAGGAAGCAGTCTATCATACACCGTAGCCGAGAATGTAAGATTCACATGACACGCAATTAATCCAGATCTGTAAGACGTACGTTGGTTAATTAACGAATATCTTTTGCTTATTGACGACAAGGATCTAAAAATCAGACATTTTCTGGTAGAGCTTTTATTTTTCCAAAATGAATGAAGTTCACTTGTCATTTCCGAAACTGTCCATTAATCCGCCTTTGTACAAGATAGACTTCCTTTCATGTCTGCGCTTAAGCATCTGAAATCAAGGTTGAAATCTAGGTTAGTCGCAAAGCAAATGTTGAAAATACATGCTCTAGTGTAAATTTTAGCAAGATTGTCTTGCAAATTTGTTCATTTATATAATGAATTTGATCTTCACTGAAAGCCTTCGCATACGACCTGATAAGGTAGATTTAGAAATAAGAGGATAACCGAATATTTCGTACGCAGCCTTGGTAGATTATCGTTTAGGCAAACATGACAATATGGCTGAATATTTAGTTTACACATGTGAATATTTTTGGCCGAAGTGAGAGAAAAAAATTAAATTCTTGTGTTTCTTAAATGTTCAAAGGTGACAAAATGTAGGGTGTAAAGCATACAAACAGAAATTGTAGTTGCATCAGTTAAAATGTCATCAATAACGCGAGAGAATTGGTGTATTTTTTATTTAAGTTCTGTTCGTTTTCTCTTTCAAACCTGATTTTCGAAGTAGCTAACACGCACACACACATATGCATACAACTCGTTACTGAGAGAGATAGTTGAGTAATAATATCTGCTTCTACCAATCATAATTTTTAGACAGATTTAGACCCAGTATAGCTGGAAGGTATTTTGAAAGATGATGGAAAGTATGACATGGAGATTCAAAGACGCATTAGCATTGCCAAAGACGCATTTCAGATGCTAACCAGAGGACTGAAGGACAAGAGAATCTCATTAGAAGCAAAAAAAAAAAAAGAGTGCTGGATTGCTATGTGATATCTGTCCTTCTGTATGGAAGTGAATGCTGGACGATCTCATCAAGGATGAAGGAGAGGCTTGAGGCAGCAGAAATGGGGTTTTACAGAAGGATGCTGAGGATTCCACGGACGGAGCACGTGTGCAACGATGACGTGTTCGAAAGGATGCAAACTTATATTAAATATAAGGAAGAGACAAATGAGGTTAATGGATCACGGAATGAGTAGAGAGGGCCTAGAGAACTTAATACTCACAGGTCGGATAAAGGGAAGATGAGGCAGGGAAAACAGCGTGAGACGTACTTGTTAGGTCTGAGCAAATAGATGACGGAGTGGGGCTTAGAGATACCAAGAGAAAAATATTGAGAGCTACAAGAGACAGAGCCAAGTGAAAGTCCTTATCGTCTACGTCCCGAAAGAATACGGTTCATGAAGAAGAAGAAGAAGAAGAAGAAGAAGAAGAAGAAGAAGGAGATATCGAATATAGTTTTTCTTTTTTAAAAATCACTACTCAACTTCTACTTTGAAGTGGGGGATGAGGGTTTGGAAAATGTGATGTTCACAGAACAGATAAAGAGAAAGAGAGGTGGGAGAAGCAACGCGTGACGTACTTGAGGAGCTTGAGCATGTAGATGGCAGAGCATACTTCGACAGAAATAACAAGAAAAATGAGCTAAATATGAAAGTGGGACGTGGAGGGTCACGATCGCCTACGTCTTGATGGGACACGGTAACATAAAAGAAAAAATAAGTGCCATGCGTTTTTATTCCACATTAGCTTATAAAGCTTTGTGCCAGAAGAAGCTATATTATCTATCTATCTATCTATCTATCTATCTATCTATCTATCTATCTATCTCAGTCTGTTCATATCTATCTATCTATCTATCTATCTATCTATCTATCTATCTATCTCAGTCTATTCATATCTATCTATCTATCTATCTATCTATCTATCTATCTCAGTCTGTTCTATCTATCTATCTATCTATCTATCTATCTATCTATCTAATTCTGTTCATATCTATCTAATTCTGTTCATATCTATCTATCTATCTATCTATCTATCTATGTCATTTTGTTCATATCTATCTATCTATCTATCTATCTATCTAATTCTGTTCTTATCTATCTAATTCTGTTCATATCTATCTATCTATCTATCTATCTATCTATCTAATTATGTTCATATCTATCTATCTAATTCTGTTCATATCTATCTATCTATCTATCTATCTATCTATCTATCTCATTCTGTTCATATCTATCTATCTATCTATCTATCTATCTATCTATCTAATTCTGTTCATATCTATCTATCTAATTCTGTTCATATCTATCTATCTATCTATCTATCTATCTAATTCTGTTCTATCTATCTATCTATCTATCTATCTATCTATCTATCTATCTATCTACAGTGTGCAATAAATTGTCGCTATTTTATCTTTTTAATTTTGATTTTGTTGACTGCACAGTATAGTAGGGTCAGTTATGAAAAAAAGGCTAAATGAGGCAATTCCCTCTGCCAGAAATTTAGAAACGGCATGCTGTACTGGATAGCATTATCGACAGAAGTTCCAAAACACACATTTCAAAGTGTGTGGGTGTCAATATGGGGACAAGGTTCGAAAAAAAATAGATGAGTTTAATGCTGATTACGAATTTGTTTGGAATGTTCACAAGTAATGGAGACGTTATACCTTCATTAATCTTCTCACAGAGCCTTGAGACTAACACGGAGGCCTACATAAAATCTCTTGAGGAGATGGTTCTGCCCTGATTCAAGAGGGTGGCTTCTGGAAGACTCTACAACAACAGGACGCCTCAAAATGCCCCCAAATAGTAGAACAGTCGTAGCTGTCAGAAAATTTGTGCGACCTCATCCCTCCTTAAATCAGGTTACCTAATTCCCCAGAATGCAACTCCCTTCATTATTATATGTTGGGTGCAGTTTACCGAGAGACAAACAAAACTTTTTTAACGGCAAGGATAATAGCAGAGTTTACAATACTTAAATAAGGAGACAATTCAGAAGAGTTGCATTAGATTCCAAAGTCGTCTGAAAGCTTTGGTTGAAACCAATGAGGATTTTATACAATAAACGTAGGCTTTCTTATTTCAAGATATTTTTGTGTAGTTTTGATTAATATATCTGTTAAAATAATCTATCTATCTATCTATCTATCTATCTATCTATCTATCTATCTATCTATCTATCTATCTATCTATCATCAGTCTATTCTATCTATCTATCTATCTATCTATCTATCTATCTATCTATCTATCTATCTCAGTCTGTTCATATCTATCTATCTATCTATCTATCTATCTATCTATCTATCTATCTATCTATCTATCATATCTCAGTCTGTTCATATCTATCTATCTATCTATCTATCTATCTATCTATCTATCTATCTATCTCAGTCTGTTCATATCTATCTATCTATCTATCTATCTATCTATCTATCTCAGTCTGTTCATATCTATCTATCTATCTATCTATCTATCTATCTATCTCAGTCTGTTCATATCTATCTATCTATCTATCTATCTATCTATCTATCTATCTATCTCAGTCTGTTCATATATCTATCTATCTATCTATCTATCTATCTATCTATCTATCTATCTATCTATCTCAGTCTGTTCATATCTGTCATATCTATCTATCTATCTATCTATCTATCTATCTATCTATCTATCTCAGTCTGTTCATATCTATCTATCTATCTATCAATCTATCTATCTATCTATCTCAGTCTGTTCATATCTATCTATCTATCTATCTATCTATCTATCTATCTATCTATCTATCTATCTCAGTCTTATTTATCTATCTAACTAGCTCTTTAGAATGTACGTTAGAAGCCGCTTAAATTATTAAATCTAAAAGTTAGAATAATTTCGTAATTGTTTGTAAAATTGGTCAGTGATTTAATTACTCGACTTGGCCCTACTTAATTACTCAAACCAACTTTTCTTAGTAATCTACGTAGATGAAAAGTTTCTTTCTTGTGCGTGGGAAGAAGAACCAAATTAGGTATTTTCCAGTTAATTAAAGCCTATTGAGAACCCCATAATTTTGATTTTTTGAGATGAGAAAGTATAGAACTATATATAAAGGAGGGACTGATTAGTGAACTATCCTTGGGCAGTAGTATATATGTGAACCTCATCTTTACCGTCTCACTCTCTAACTACTGAGCCATGCATTATTGTATCAATTCATTAGAATCATAATAAAATACATGCAGACGTATTGAATAATAGATTCAGAAAGTGTTAATTAACTTAGGTGTAAAGAAGACATGGCCAATGGCAGGACCTATTAAATAGTTTCGCTGTTAAACACGCACATTTATTTTTCGAAACTATCTGAAGTTCAGGTAATAATAACTGCTCACAGATTAGGAATGTTAACGTTCTACTTCTTATATGCTCCGTGACTATTCAGAATGTAGGTGTTCATGCCTCTCCTTAACCTCCTTCTGTTTTTAGCTTGTAGTATAGTGACTCTTAATTGTCACTTACTGTCCCTATTCTGTCAAGCATTTACACAAGCTCTTCCCGTTCGTTACTCGCGATTTTCACATCTCTTTTTACCTTTTTTAATAATCATATCGCCTCAAGCAAGGCATTTTACTAACATTGTTTTGCAGTGGGTTACATAGAAGGAAAGTTATGAGAAAGAGTGACTGGTTATAGGGGGTGTCAGGAAGTGGGTAAGAAAAGGATGACTGTGGTCATAAAGTGAGGGATCAGTTTATATATTGATTGTAATGTAGAATTGATCCCCCACTTTATATCACAATATAATAATAGTATTTTTTTATAATCATATCGTCCCAAGCAAGGCAGTTTACCGCTACTGTTTTGCAGGGGGTTACATAGGGGGAAAGTTATGAGAAAGAGTGACAGGTTATAGGGGGTGTCAGGAAGTGGGTAAGAGAATGATGAGAATACTGATGAGACTGGGGTGAATGGATAATGGAGCATGAGAGAGAGGATGCAGGTTAGTGAGATAGGAAATGGCTACTGATTTTATATTTAAATTCTTGGAGATTGTAGCTGTCGGGGAAGGAAGTAAATTGAAAGAAATACCACAAGCGGGAAGTGCGTGTAAAGAAGCTGATGGAGTAGAATTTCCGTTTACATTTTATTAGTTTCACAGTGGCTCGAGTAAATTCATATATAGGGGCCACCAGTGAGCTAAGATCAACGGAGCAGAAGCTGTGAAAGTATTTGTAGAAAAGACACAAAGAAACCACATTGCATCCTTGAGAAAATGACTGTATCTGAGCTGCCAAGTCGGGATCGATCGCATTACAGATTCTCTGTTAGATTTTGTCAAGGACATCTAGGTAGATAGCAGGCGCATCCAAGCAAATATGGCAGCAGTATTCAATGCACGGGCGGACGGTAGATTTATATATGTGCAGGATTGTTTCAGACGGGAAAACTTCTTGGCCCTACACAGAGAACCGACTTTCTTAGCAGCGGATTTAGCAATGGATTCTATATAGTCATTCCACTTGAGAGTTAACCAGAGGTCTTGCTTTCAGGAGGACTAGCCTGATCCATTCTAATGGAGGATAGGAGCGATTGTCTCTGATGGTCAATAGATAGCAGCTTCGTTTTGGAAGCATCAAAATTCACGAACCATTTCTTACCCCAGACAGTCACGGGTTGGAGGTACTTTTCAAGCTTGGTATCGAGGTTTGCTTTGACAGCCTCGGCAGATTTTTGATTGATGCGAAAGTAAACCGTAGTATCGTCAGCGTATATGTCTACTTGGGATCTTATTACATCTGGGAGATCGTTAATGTAGATAAAGAAAAGCATAGGATCTAGAATAGAGCCTTGAGGGACACCTGCGTTCGTATGATAGTATTGGGAGGTATGTCCGTTCAATACTACCTTCATTGTGCGATTTGAAAGGAATGACCGAATAAGGTCAAACAATTGTCCAGTTATGCCATAGCCTCGCAGCATATATAGAAGGCCAGCATGCCAGACTCTGTCAAACGCTTCGGAGATATCTAAGGTAACAGTTCGGGTTTCGCCGTACTTATCGAGAGCCTGGTGTATATACTCAGTGATGGTCGTGAGCATCTCAGCAGTAGACCTGGTGAAGTGGAAACCATACTATTTATCAGAGAAGAATCAGAGAAGAATCTGTGGGCTGTAAAGTATTGAACCACCTCGGATTTGATGATGGCTTCGAACACTTTGCCAAAAATTGGAAGGAGGCTGATAGGGCGATAATTAGAGCGGTCAGTGGGTTCACTAGTGTTTATATATATTCGTACCACGAAGGAACCGAACGCACGGTGGCCCAGGGGTAGACTCACCGACTGACACCAATTCGGTCGGGTTTCAAGCCTGGGTCAGGGAGTAATCGGAGTCTAACCGTACTTATGAGCTGTGATACAGCAAAACAGATCTGTCGAGGATGTGCGTTGTGGTACAGTGGATATCGGCTCGGAACGAGAAGTCGGGGAGCCGAGTTCGAATTCCAGTTGAATCCATTGTATTCACTTACGCGCAAATACCCTTAGAAAAGGTATTAATCCGTCTCTTCCTTTCAGTTATGGGTTAAATAACAAGACAGATTGGGTTCTATAGCCTTGGTCGGCAACCAGTCTACCGCAGAAAGCAATGGCAACCTACTGCGGGATAATCTTCTGCCCAGTCAGTCATGTCTCTTTCGAGACATGATTGCCAAAGCGTGTATCACGTATGGCACTTAACTGACTGACTGAATATAATAGTTGAACATATGATTAAGGCCGCTACTGGGCATAAAGTGGGGGATCAGTTCTTATATTGTTATGAATTAATAAACTGATCCCCCACTTATTACTATATAATAATATAATACATATCTTCCCTTTCTAGCTATGAGTCAAATAACAGGACAGATTGGGTTATATAGCCTTGGTCGCCAACCAGTCTACCACAGAAAGCAATGGCAACCTATTGCGGGATAATCTTCTGCCCAGTCAGTCATGTCCCTTTCGAGACATGTTCGCCCAAGTGTGTATCACGTATGGCACTTAAACTGACTGACCACGAAGGAGGACTTTCAGCTGGCAGGAATGCAAGAAGCAGAGAGGCTTGAGAGAACAGAGTAGAGTTCAGGGGAACATTTCTTTAGCACAATGATTGGGATTCCGTCGCCGTCACTTGCATATAATTTGTCAGTGTCAAATTCTCCTAGCCCCCTTTCCGATTTACATGCCCAAACAATTTCATATGCCTTACTAGGTGTCGACCTGTATTTAAATTTATATTTATTCTCTATTTCACACCGGAAGAATAACAAAGAAGATATGTGTAATCAGTCAGTTAAGTGTCATACGTGATACACGCTTGGGTGATCATGTCTCGAAAGAGACATGACTGACTGGGCAGAATATTTTCCCCGCAGTAGGTTGCCATTATTTTCAGCGGTAGACTAATTGCCAACTGTGGCTATCCATTCTGATCTGTACTCTTATTTGACTTATACCTGGAAGAAAAAGACGGATTAATACGTAAAGGAATACAACAAATTCAACTGGAATTTGAACTCAGCTCTCCGATTTCTCATTCTGTGCCGATGTCTACTACGCAACAACACTCATCATACATATGCGTTATATTGTGTAATATTTAAAAATAAAAGGAAGCAATACTCAATTTAAAAAAAAATTATAGACTAATAGAATATAAATAGTAATTATACTGTTTTTATTTGCACTTTTAACGTTTATAATAATGTATTGTGCGGGTTTCTTTTCGTATGAGTTTCATAAAATATAGGAGATGAATCTATACACAGGTAATATATTTTTGAAGAGGTAAAAAAATCATACATTTTGGTGACTGATTTTACTATACACCGGCAACTATGCAATAAATCAGGGGTCACATCATATATGAAGTCGACGTATACACGAGTATATACTCGGAAAAAATTATCTATTTTTAGAACTAGAACAAATATCATTCAGAACTTGTAGTTTTTCTTTGAAACTGAATGTTTGAAGCTATAGGGAAATGTTTAATGATTATTGATTCGGCCTTGTGTCCTACATAACCAAACTTCCTACAACTTACAGATTATTTTTTTCGTTATCATCAGAAGGTTGTCAGCAGGTTTGACATTTGAAAGTGTGGATGAGTGGAAGAATAAAAGTATACATTTTGCATGTTGAAATAGAAATTTATCAATAGAAAAAAATAACATGAATTGTAGAATTTAATGTTCAATGAAAAGCAAGTAATGAGTTAAGGGTATCAAGAGTTGTAGAAATGTTCGTAGTAGTAATTTGTTGGAAAGAGTTTATGTTTATGTATGTATGCATGTATGTATGTAGAAGCGTTTGTTGAGGTAGAATTGATTTTGAAGTATTCGCTCAGTCATACAATTTCAGTTAGCTATCAAATATAATATGAGACATACTGGAATGTTGAGAATGGAGAAGAAGTAAAAGGAATCAGCACACGAGTAAGAAAGAGAAAGAGAACGAATTAGCGACGCGACTTTACGTCCGGGTCGAATTGAAGTTTCTTCAGTTACATTTAATGTGTCGATTCGCTACTGTTCCCATCTGACTAACTGACTGACTGACAATGACTGAAGCCTTTCTAGCCACTTATTCTTTTGCACTGGATCGCTAACTCTTTTTAGTCTTTCAAATCGCTTCCATTGGTCAGAAAATCAATTTAACATCTATTCACGAAATCCGGTTTTGACTTTTTCTTTAAGCACGTCGTCAATTCTTTTCCCTATTTGGCAAAACCAGGATTTCACACGTCATTGTTAATTTTTGTAAAAGTGAAAAAGAAAGTTGCTTTTAATTCTTAATTTCCTATCCACCACATGTTAACCCAACTAGTGACTTAGCAGATATGATACTAATATTATTATTATTATATTAGTATATTATTATACTTCTATTACGCTGATTCATATGTAATTTTCGTATTTGGGGACCAAATGGATTGAGGAATTTATCATCTTAACAGCTACTCGTACGGAGCAATTCGAAATGAATTTGGAGTACGCAGGCATAACTTCGTTTATATGCATGGAAGAGGCAGTGTACACATTGAATTCAAGAATGAATTTTTTAATCGAACTACTGTAGAGACTGAAAGAGGCATTACGTCATATAATGTCATAGAGAATCAAGCAAGACAATTACGCTGTGGAGTCGTCTAGAAAATTATACAGTGTATATGGCCAAAATCTTATAACTGCCTGTTAAGTACGACATTAGTTTTCAGTGATTCCTTTAGAAGAAACGTCATTAAAAAGTGAACTCAGAGCGGGGCGTATCTTCGAATGATTCTTAAAAGTCTTTAGATGAAAACAATCGTGGACAAATGCAGCCGATAATCAAGGAGGAAGTTAAACACATCACAATGTCAGTCAATTAAGTGCCATACGTGATACACGCTTGGGCGATCATGTCTCGAAAGAGACATGACTGACTGGGCAGAAGACTATCCCGCAGTAGGTTGCCATTGCTTTCTGCGATAGACTGGATGCCGACCAAGGCTATAGAACGCAATCTGTCCTGCTATTTAACCCATAACTGGAAGGAAGAGACGGATTAATACCTTTCCCAAGGGTATTTGCGCGTAAGTGAATGCAATCAATTCAGCTGGAATTCGAACACGACTCCCCGATTTCTCGTACCGAGCCGATATCCACTGCACCACAACAAATCGAGGGAAATAATAGTGAATACAATAATTGAATAAAATGTGATTGCACTTTATTGTTAAAAAATAGATTTATGATTTAACCTAATAGATTTTTTAGAACGGTAGAAAATGTCTGCTAATAATTTTAACGATATGAAAAGCTTTTATACGGTATTATTCGTACTATTTTTCTTTTTCATTTTTTTTTTCGCATAAAAATTGGCGGTATACATTCATTTTACGCTGTGTTATTTGAAGTAACTAAAATGTTTCTTATATTTTAATAAATTGGAAATGCATAAACATTCTTTAATTTTTACATGGCTGTACCGCCTCAGTAAATACCTGACTCCTGTTATCCGTTACTTTTAAAAGGATCACATTTGGCTGAAAATGGCGTACTGCTGAAATATATGGGCAGAAACTTCCTTTTATTCTTTTTTCTTGTCTCGATAGCGTTTTGTAGGGATTCATTATTTTTCACTCAACAGATCCTTTCCTCTCGCTGCTCTATCGTTATTTCAACGGGAATTGTTCAGACAAACTGTATTACTTCGTTCGACCAGTTATAATATTCACAGCTAAGCCATCCTCCATGCCGCGCGCATTGTAGCACTTCGTATCTCATTCGTATAAGATTTTTGGTATGTAAGTTTCACTCGCGTAGCTTCCTCCCAGAAAACGCTGATTTGTTGAACAAAGATCTAAGACGATACTTCCCTGATCACTACAATTTTAACCGGTTCAAGTTTTAGGCTAATCGTTATCTTCCTCACATATACACATAGAGGGTTATAGAATAACTCTGTACCTTGAGTGGCTCTTTGGCTTTGTAAAGAGTGAACATAATTGCAAAATCAATGTCACCTATCCAATCACCATATCTAAAATACCTAACATGAATGAAATTCTTACAAAAATAACTCACACTAGTTCGCAATCTGCCGCAGGTGAAAATAGTACAAAACAATTGTTCTTAAATGATGATGATTTTCTAAGTGTATCTTAGATCTGGCACAAGGCGGAAAGTATGAGGCACCTGTTAAATATCGAAGTCACAGCTCAGTCCTAATTAATCAAGTGATTGTTGTTAAGTGATGACGATCAATTAATTAAAACTGAGGTCAATAATATCAAGACGACTTTAATACTCTTGTCTACAAACGTGTAGGGCTAGAATTGTTAGGCGGCATTTAGCCTTAAAAATGGTAAAGAACGGGTTACAAAAACCAAGATTTAATTTAGTAACAAAATGAAATATATAAGCAACAAAATGAGATTTTTTAAGCAACAAAATGAAGTATTATTTCTTCGAAATTCCAACGAATTAATGCTTGATTACTATACAGAAGTAATACACGAAAGAAAGTCAGCTTTTATTTAAATTTAATATATCTTTTATTTTTCTATACAAGCAAAGGTTATAAGTGAGAATACCTAGAGAGAGAAAGTACCAGTAAAGTATATAAAAAACCTTTATTTGTTGTTAGTACAGTACTAAAATATATTTGCGTACATTCGAATACAATTCTTTTGATAGGTAGGTGATTTAAGTGTTGCACGTAACACAGCCAAATTATTAGAAAATTCACAGTTAGTATAGGCAATACTTATGTCTAATGAAGAAGCTGTTCATTGTTAATATGTATATATTTATATAGGTAATTTGATGAAGAAAAAAGCATTTTAGTGTGATGTAATATTAGTAAATTTTGGTCTTAGGTCCCGAAGGCTTTTCCCCTTTCAAATTTATCCAAAATAGCATTATTTCTGTGCAAATGTATATGCTGAACTCAAATCAACAATTAGTTATTGAAGAAATTTACCTTTTATTGATCATAACGACCAGAAAAAAATCGAACTTCATCTCGCACTTTTTGTCTCCCGTAACTCTCACTAAGTCATGTAATTAACTTCAGAACGGCCTATTTACTTCCTTTTCTGAAATTTCCGCCTATTTACTTTCTGTAATGAAAGTAATACGCGTAGAAAAAATCGCGTATTACTTTCTTTACAGGAAGAAAATAGGACGAAATTTTTTGTCCTCCACCCAAAGTCATTCAGCAGTTAATTACATGACTGCGTTAGAGTTACGGGAGACAAAATGAGCAAGATGTAGTTCAATTTGTTCAAAAGACGAATATTCTTGCAATTAGCACAAAAGGAAGAAAAGTAGAAACAAAAAATTCCTGCGATTTTACCTATCGCACGAGAGGCGTTGGTCTGCCCACATGTTGACCCCAAAGAGTGATGGAGTGATGAGAGCCTTAGACAGATTAGACACAGAGTTAGTGGATCATTTTTTTTTACAAAGAACAAACAATACATTAATAAAAAAAGGAAAAGAAAATATTCGGAAGACCGTATAGCCGAATATTTTAACACGCCATGGATACAGACAAGCATACAGATAAGGCAAATGCACTTCAAATTTAGGATGGAATCTAAACTTATTTATAAATGGAACTTCGTCTGTGTGTGTGTGTCTGTGTGTGTGTATCCATTACCTATAGACTCCGAAATGGCTGAACCGATTTTCTTGAAAATTTACACAGTTGTACTCTAAGCATCTGCGAGTGTTCGTAGCTAGGTTTTGTGTCGAGGTACCCCAGATAAATGTCGAAAATCGATAATCGAAAGAATCAGGTTATAGAAGGATTGGTCCGATTTTAATCAAATTTGATACAGTCATAGAAAAAGACATAAGAAACGATATTCAGACGTTTCAAGGTTGCAGTTCTTACAATAGTGCAGAAAATCGATAATATATATATATATATATATATACATATATATAAAACGCAAGCTGTTTGTGTGTGTGTCTGTTTATCTGTTTTTATGTTCTTTATAAAAATCCACAATTTTTATCCGATTCTCACCAAACTTAACACAAATATTCTTTAGGGTGAGTCTGAGCTCCAGGACCATGGATTAGTTTTAAAGCTTTCATTACACCCGAGCAACGCCGGGCTATACTGCTAGTACGTTTATAAAGAGAAATAGCCAAAAGTCAGAAACTGTTCAGCAGTCAGGTTAGATTTAATGCTCCAAGTTCATCACAGTAAATTGTGGTGACAATAATCTAGTGACTTTAGTAAATCGTTTGTTCGTGAACTTGGGGATAAGGCTATTGTGATTTCAATCGCTATTAGTGTGCATTTGGACTCTGTGACAATGCAGGAGCAATAAAAAATGGATGCGCCAAATAAGAAACAGACAAGATATCCCTAGACATGAGAAGTGAAACAAGAACAGTTAAACCCCATCCATTAAATAAGGGGTTTAGTTCAGAATTCCCAGTAGGCTACCCAGGTCGATATACACTTGATGAAGTCCTAATGTCAATTGCTTAAATAATTGATTCGACTTTTAGAAATTACCTTTATTTAAATTTAATATATGTAATTTTCTCGACGAAAGCCAATTTATTAAGCTGGAGTATATTACGAGTGATAATACCAGAAAGATTATATAGATAATTTAGCACAATAGACCAAAGTCGAGTTCAGACTTTTTGAATTACTGATATTTGAACAAATTCCAATAAATATAATTTGCTTAGATTAGACGCTGATTTAAGTCTTGAGTCTTGTACAACTAAATTATGAAAAAATTCAACGTTATTATATGGAATTGAAATGACTACTACATAATTGGTTCTTCATTGTTAGATTACTTTTAATTAGACAATTCATAGAAAATGCATGGCAAATGAATGAAAAAATATTCAAATATCGTCTAACATCCAATGAAAAGTGACTTCTCGGGAACGTCTAATAAATAGGACCGATCTCCTTGTGCTTTTTTTTGTTTTTTGTTTAGTGGAATATCAATCCGTATTGGTTATTTAATGCCTAAAATGCCGAAAAAAATATGAAAATTAAAACTTTCCAATCAATTCAAGAAAATGACAACATTTCCCGATTAAATGATATTAATTGCATAAAGAGCTTGTAGTGAACAAAACAAGTTGTAGGATTAAAAATTCAAATGCTAAGCACTGACTTATTGATTTTGTTAGAAATAAACGAATTTACTCGAATTAGAAACTTTGCTTAGCACACACAAAACACGCGAAATTTCACACCTCGATGCAAAATGTTTGTCCTCTAATAGAAAGGCCAGAATCACATTCGGGAGTGAATTCACAAACAAAATAGCAAACGGACAGGTTTGACCGTCACCAGAGAGAAATTAGACGAGCTGCCTAAATAACACGTCCCTTGACAAACGTTAAGCGATCGTATTACTATTGTCTCAAACTTTCTCTCTCACCTCTCACCTCTTACCTCTCGGCTCCTTCCTTTTCATCATTCACCATGAACTTCAAAGATAATATTATCCCACAATAAACGCTCATACATACATACATACATATATACATACATACATACATACATGCATACATACATACATGCATACGTTCCTGCCTACGTACACATAAACTCACTCTTGCAAGGACTACTAAGAACTCTTGATACCCTTAACTTTGTAATAATGTTTCTCATTGAATATTAACTTCTACAATTCATGTTATTCTTTTCCATTAATAAATTTCTATTTAAGCATACAAAATTATTTCTTCCACATATCCACACATTCGAATCTCAGATCTTCTGATTAAAATCATCTCTCTTTTTCGCTTTTACAAAAATTCACAACGATGTGCGAAATCCTGGTTTTCTCAAATAGAAAAAGGATTGAGCGTGTGCTTAACGAACAAGTTGAAACCAGATTTCGCAAGTAGGTGTTAAAATGGTTTTTAATGAATGGGAGCGACTTGCAATATCAAAAGGACTTCGCTTGTAAGTGCAAAAATATCTCGATTACAATAAAAGGACATCATCAACGTCAGTCAATCAGTCAAATGGAAGCAGCGAGAAAGACAACACTAAAATGTAACTTTGAACTTCAAGCGACCCGGACATTGTCCTCTTTCTCTTTCTCTTTATCTATTTCAACAATTACTACGAGAATATTTTGTACGAACTCTTAATAATGTTTCTAATTGAACATTAACTTCTACAACTTAAGTTATTCCTCCTTTTAATAAATCTCTGTTTTAACTTTCAAAGTGTATACTATATTATTCCACTCTTCTACACTAATCCACACATTCCATCCGACAAACAACCTTCTGATGACGATAAAACCTTCTGATAATAATTCTGATAACTCTGCATAAAACTTGTAAGCTGTAGGGAGTTCGGTTAAGTCTGACACAAGGTCGAATCAAAGCAACATTAACCAGATCCCTATATCACAGGTGTTCCTGGAAACAACAGGAATTTTAGATGTAGTTCCACGCTCCTCAAAACCTCCAATCACTCGATCAAAGAAATGTAGTTCATCGTCACTTTATACCTGTTATTTTTGTCAGGGAATAGTTGACAGGAACGCGTTTAAGAGTGTGTAAATAATCGTGGAAGCAATGTAGTAGCAATCAAGTAATTTTATGCGAAATTGTTTGACAGTGACATAGAAAAATGTGTTACATTTAAAAAGGTAAAAAGATTGTGCAAAATCTGCATGCTTGATATTTGAAGTGAATATCTTCACCGCTAATACTCATTAATTGTTTGGCTCTTGTAATTATATTATCTTGATTTATTATTATGCGAAGCATTGTTAGCTAGTATTAACTTTTGATTAATATTTTTTCATCTTAATTTCTGTTGATTTAATCACAACTATTCAGATTTTCATGATACAGCCATTTCTAATAATATTGTATTGATGTGTTTTTAGATAAAGCATTGTCAACCATTATTAATTTTTGACTAGCAATTCTTTTAATATAATTTATTCGCTTTTCATCACACCTTTTACAATTGAACATTCTTGATTTTTTGATTGATACATTATTTATTTTAAAAAAATGTACTAAGACTATGATTAAAAATATGGGCCATTCATATTTATTTAAATAAGGTTAGTTAACGCAATAGATGGCTGTTAGCAAAAGAAACAACTCAACATTTAAATTATTAAGGATTGAGATACCGAAATCAAACCGGTGCAATAAGTTAGATATCTGAGAAGCGTATCAACAGAGAATGTCATGTGCAAAAAGGAAATCGGAAGGTACATTGGGATAGCTTTCCAAAAGCCGAGTAAATTATTTTGCAAAAGAAAAAAAAACATTATAAAAATATATGACTGAAGTGTTACGTAACATCAGTCCCCCCCCCCCATATGGTAGCGGATGCCAGACGATCTCCTTGCAGATAAAGAATAAACTTGAAGCAACAGAAATGCGGTTCTACAGAAGGATGCTGAGAATAACGTGGGCCGAACATGTGAGCAACGATGCAGTTTGAGAGACAATGGTAACAAAAAGGACACTTATATTTACAACCAGGAAGAGACAACCGATGTTTCTGGGACAGAGAGTAAGGAAAGAATGCTTGAAAAATTTGATACTCACAGCACAGATTGATTGTGACAGAGACAAAGAAAGTAACGCACAAATTGTATGGTGAGCAAGGGTGAATGGATAGCGGGGCAGGGTATGAGGCAGATGGCAAAAGATTAAAAGTTACTAAGAACTAAATATAAGAGGAAGTTGTGGATAGCCATAATTACAAATGTTCTGAAGCATCACCGTATATAGAAGATAGAAGAACAGTGCAAATAGCGGATCGAAGTCAAAATAAGTATCAATATTTTTTGGTAGTATATATATGAACCAAATGTAGATATATATATTCATCACCTATTAATAGAGAAAACCAGTCATACTGCATGGCAGTCAATGTTGTACTATCTCCGCATAGATGAAGAAGAGACTTTAACAAAAATAAGGTTCTACAGAAGGATGCGGAGTATACATCAGCCCGTGTATTCAGTACTGCTGCCACATCTGGTCGGTGCCCCTTCTATTCTCCTCGGGGTTCTTGACAAAATACAGCGAAGAATCTGTAATGTGATTGATACCGACTTGGCTGACCGCCTGCAATATCTCTCTCACCGGCGTGACGTGGCTTCCCTGTGCCTCTTCTATAAATAATTTCATGGCTTCTGCTCTGACGAACTTAAATCTCTGGTGCCACCTAGATGTGAATTTGCACGAGATACTAGATTGGCAACTAGGTCCCACCCTTTTACAGTGAAACCGATGAAATGTAACCGCAATTTCTACTCCAATAGCTTCTTTCCTCGCACTTCCAGCCTGTGGAATTCCCTACCGCATGCTTGCTTCCCCGACGGCTACAACCTCCAGGAGTTTAAATGTAAGGTCAATAGACATCTCCTAACACACTAACTCACACCCACTCTCTTTATCTCTCTCCCTATGTACATCCTCCTTCTGACATTTCCCAAACCCAATCGCTCTATGTAACCCCCTGCGCTATAGTGGCAGTGGAATGCATTGCTTGGGGTGACACGATTAAAAAAATATACTATGAACTGAACATATGAAAAACTACAAAGTTGTAGATACAATAGTAACAAAAAGGACACTTATATTTTACATCAATCAGGAAGAGACAATCTAAGTTTCTGGGACACACAGTGAAGAAGGACGACTTAGAAAATTTGATACTCACAGGAGAATAGACGAAAGCAATGCACAAATTATTTGGTCTGCTTGAGTAAATGGATAGTAGTGCAGGGTATGGGGGAGATAGTAACAAGAGCTAAAAGAGAGAGGAAATAGTGGAGAGTCATCATCGCCAATGTTTTGAAAGGACACAACAAGTTCAGAAGAAGTAGTTAGTACAAGGCTGCAAGTGTTGGGTACCCATGAGAATCTATATAATTCCAGTGAAAACGGGTACTCTTGACTAGTTTGTAAACTATTACTCCACAGCGAGGTACGCTAATAAAATATGTTGTATTAAAATCTTGAATATTTATTTAAATTCAAATTAAATTATGTCTGTTGAGACATTTTGCATTTCAGTAAAATATATAAAATACACGGGTCATTTAAAAATTTATAGTCGAAGTATCCTGATCTTTGTTGATCCTATGATGATTTATTTCTGCTAAGATGTAGATCTAATAACATGAATTCTACAGGTCAATAGATACAAATTACATAACAGATCATTATTTTGTCTAACAATTAGAAATAATCGATCATTAATGTAGACTGGGACGTGCGTTGTGATGCGATGGATAACGACTCGAGGAGTCGAGTTCGAATTTCAGTTGAATTCCTTGCATTCACTTACGCGCAAATACGTATGGGTAAGGAATTAATCCGTCATTTCCCTTCAGTTATGGATTAAATAACAGAACAGATTTGGTTTTATAGCCTTGGCTGGAAACCAGTCTACCGCAGAAAGCAATAGCAACCTACTGCGGGATAATCTTCTGCCCAATCAGTCATGTCTCATTCGAGACATTATCGCCCAAAGCGTGTATCACGTATGACACTTAACTGACTGACTGAATATAATAGTTGAACACATGATTAAAGCTTCTAATGGGCATGAATTGGGATATCAGTTTTCTATTGTTATAAAGTAATAAACTGATACCCTACTAATTACTACTTAATATAATACATCTCTTCCCCCTCCAGCTATGAGTCAAATAACAGGACAGATTGGGTTCTATAGCCTTGGCTGGCAACCAATCTACCGCAGAAGGTAATGGCAACTTATTGCGGGATAATCTTCTGCCCAGTCAGTCATGTCTCTTTCGAGACATGATCGCCCAAAGCGTGTATCATGTATGGTCCTTAACTGACTGGCTGAATATAATTGTTGAAAACATGATTAAGGCTTCTGTTGGGCATAAAGTGGGGGATCGGTTTTCTATTGTTATGAAGTAATCAACTGATTCCCCAACTAATTACTACTTAATAATATAATACATCTCTTTCTCCTCTAGCTATGAGTCAAATAATAGAATAGATTGATTTCTATAGCCTTGGTCGACAACTAGTCTATCGCAGAAAGCAATGACAGTCTGCTGCGGGATAATCTTCTGCCTAGTCAGTCATGTCTCTTTCGAGACATGATCGTCCAAAGCGTGTATCACGTATGACACTTAACTGAACGTAGACTGATATGTGCATGATAATGTAGTGCAATTTTATTATCTTCTTTAATGTGCCGTGTGTCTTCAGGACGTAGGTGATCATGGCCCTCTACATCGTGCTATTCCATGTTACTCTTAACACTTTTCTCTTGGTAGCTCTCCTAAATCCTGCTTTGTCATACACTTTTTCAAGCCCATTAATTTTTTTTCCTCTACTCGTCCTTTGAGTATTACTTTTTCCAAGCCCTCCTTCCTCATCCTGTGTCGCAAAAACTTTAACTGTTTTTTCTTGATGTTATGTAAAAGTTTTCTTTTCGTTTGCATCCTTTCCAAAACCTTGTCGTTCCTCATATGTTCGGTCCATCTTCAGTATCCTTCAACAGAATCCCATTTCTGTTGATTTCAGTCTCTTGTTCATCTTTAATGAGACTGTAGAACATTCGCTGCCATATGCAAGAACAAATATCATGTAACAATCCAATCTTATTTCTTTCTCTCCAACGAAATTTTCCTGTCTCTCAGTACTCTACTCAACTTTTGGAATGCGTCCTTAGCCATGCCAATACGCCTTCGGATCTCAGTGTCACACATCCGTACTCTGTTAGAACAGTTCCCAAGCATTTAAATTTCTTCACCTGCTTGATCTTAATATCCGGAAACTGTAGTTGGCCTTTTAGGGCTCTCTATTTCTGATAACCATGCATTCAGTTTTCCATGGATTATTTTTAGTCCTTTCTTCTCGCTTACTCTTGATAAATTCTGTTGAAGGTCTTGCAGTTACTTTTCCGTGTCTATTATCAGCACTGTGTCATCTGTGTTTCTTACATTGTCCAGATAGTTGCCGCCAATGACAAATCCTGGCATGACTTTTAGTTCTCTCACATTCGTCACGCTGTATAAGTCTGGTGGGATGACACATCCTTGTCTCACACCTTTTTCTATTTTGTCATATGTGCTGAACTCATTTCTACTTCGAATCCAGGCGGATTGTTGCCAGCATAGGTTTTTGATTATTCTAATTACTATCTTTTATTTCTTTTATTTTTTTCTAATTTCTTTTAATCGTACTTTTCGCCATTATAATAATATATAATTATACAAAATTTTTATTAAATGAAGTATTGTCAGCCATTTTTAAATTTTGGTTAATATTTATTATAGTGGGATCGCCCACTTTTTGTATATGATAATGGACTCAACTGAGTGTAAACATAATCCTGTCTATAGAGAGAAGAGCAGAGTTTACAGGCTCCAAAGGAGAATCAGTAATGTGATAGGTACCGAATTGGCGGCTCGACTACAACCACTTCCCCACCGACGAAATGTGGCCTCCCTTTGTCTGTTCTATAAATACTTTCATGGCTTCTGCTCGAACGAACTTAAGTCACTGGTTCCTCCTCAACAGGTGTTTACTCGTGCAACCAGATTGGCAACTGGGTCCCACCCATTCACAGTTAGATTAACCAAATGCGGACGACAATTCTACTCCTTCAGCTTCTTCTCTTGCACTTCAAGCCTGTAGAATTCTTTTCCATATTCTTGCTTTCCTGACGGCTACAACCTTCAGGCATTTAAATGCAATGTCAATACTTATCTATTAACCCCTTGACTCTAGTTCTTTCACCACCCCGTATATCCTTTCCTTTCTCTCCACCTTTGCATCTGTCATCATACCTGTATTCCCATCCTTCTCTTGCTCCCTTCTCACTGGTTCGTATTCCTCTTCACTCTCTTCTAATTAATATTTTTACACTTATGTAGCCCCCTGCACATCAGTGGCATTACCGCCTTGCTCGGGGTGATAAGATTTTTAAAAATGTCAGATGTAAGTTGGAAAATTGTTTAGTTGGAGTTAGATCTGGAATCACAGTTGTAGTTGCAGTTGCTCTGAGCTCCACTCAGCTTGAATCAGTTACCCTGACCTACTATTTCACTTCAAGACTGTATATATTTATTTTTTACTAATAGTTTTCCTAAATTGACTAACCCGCGTTCCAGTTGTATATTACGTTTAATAAAACTTATATTTTCTATCTCCATATCTACTAACGTTTAATATAACTTATATTTTCTATCTCCAAATCTACTTACGTTTAATAAAACTTATATTTTCTATCTCCATATCTACTTACGTTTAATAAAACTTATATTTTCTATCTCCATATCTACTAACGTTTAATATAACTTATATTTTCTATCTCCATATCTACTAACGTTTAATATAACTTATATTTTCTATCTCCAAATCTACTTACGTTTAATATAACTTATATTTTCTATCTCCATATCTACTTACGTTTAATAAAACTTATATTTTGTATCTCCATATCTACTTACGTTTAATATAACTTATATTTTCTATCTCCATATCTACTTTTGTTATGTGTTATTTTGTGCGGTACCTCACCCGGAATCCACAACATTTATGTTATCTTATTTTCTGTTGATCTTAACCACAACTATTCAAACCTTCAGTCTATGACCATTTGTAATAATATTATTTTGATTCTTTTCGATAAAACATGGACGAAAAATTTTCAATTATGCCTAGTATTTACTGTCGACAATAAATAACCCATTGAAGATGATATGCTGTAAAACAAAATCAATTAAACAAAACCAACCTGTTCATCAAAAATTTAATACATGCTATTAAATGTAAAGGAAATAACGAAGAATACATCGGGCAAATGAAACTTACCCTCAGAAACAGAATGACAATTCATCGCCAACGAGAACCACTGCATGAGAGATACTACTCAGAGGGCATTTACACTTGTGTCCAACAATTTCCAAGTTTTCCTACATTATCTTTGCTCAGACAATATCACTGATCAAAGCAAAATAATTAAAGAAAATATATTTATTTAAAAATACAAACCACGTCTGAACAAATGCTAACCAGACACATTTATCAAGGACTATCCACACACTCAGAAACATCCTTACAAAGAGACGCATAACCTTAACTATTTTACAAATAGAATGATGATGATGATCATTATTATTAATATTTTTATTATTAAGGCATTAAACTACTACATTTTATTATTAAGGCATTAAACTACTACATTTTATTATTAAGGCATTAAACTACTACATTTACACACACGATCAAATAAGAAATAATAATTGGGCAACTAGCTACTTACTAAACAGTAAAATATTTGCATACACATTCAGTCAGTTAATTGCCATACGTGATACATGCTTTGGGCGATCATGTCTCAAAAGAAGCATGACTGACTGGAGAAAAGATTATCCAACAGTAGGTTGCCATTACTTTCTGCTGTACACTGGTTGCCAGGCAAGGCTATAGAAACCAATCAGTCCTATTATTTAACCCATAAATGAAGGGAAGAGACGGATTGATACCTTTTCCAAGTGTATTTGTGCGTAAGTGAATGCGAGGAATTCAACTGGAATTCGAACTCAGCTCCCCGATTTGTCGTTCGGAGTCGATATCCACCGTACCATAAAATTAGCACTCGTATAAAATTAACATTTTGTTCTCATGAAACAGTTAAAACATTGCCAAGAATTACTTAGCACATTGTCATTAACGTTGCTGTCATTAGCTACATCTATTGAACTATGTATGACTTCTAACTTTCGACAACAAAATCTTATCATCATCAAACTACAATGCGTGATCACGTGATCATAATGAAATCTTTAGATTGCATTTTAAACAGATGGTAATCGGAGCCACATTTTTTTCTGCATAAAAGTTGTGGAAATGATTTACATGTAAATTTCGAGATACAATTATCGAAACATAGAAACGTAAGTGTTGCAATGTATTTTTAATTCATAATTATATGATTATGCATTCCGAGCGACCATAGCTCAGAGGTAGAATCGCCGACTGATGTCAATTCTGGCTAGAAGCAATCGGATGTCTAACTTTACTGATGAACTGTGATACAGCGAAACAGATCTGTCTGCGGATGACTATACGCACCCCCAACACACACATATATATATATATATTTAAATTGTGTGTATTTTGGCAGCATTTTTTCATTAATGCAGGTTTCATTGAATAATATAGACAAATTCTAATTTTATGTGAGCCGAAAGCTTAGACCCTATAAGAAAATCAACAATTACTGTGATTTTTTGTTGTCTTTCAATGATATCACCATCAAGTATATCAGACGGTATGAACGGATCCTACACAAAATTAATAGACAGAATTTGTCTATATTATTCAATGAAACCTGCATTAATATATATATATATATATATATATATATATATATATATATATATATATGTATGTATATACCATGAAAATGAGTAAATGCGAATTATTATGGCAATTGTCGGGAGTTGTGTTAGCATGAAGTTAAAAGTTATTGTGCCTAAGTAATTCAGCGGACTGGTCTCGTGGACTGGAACCTATATCCACTCAGCATAGTGGCAGTATAACTTATTTGCAAATTAACACCACAGAGTGTAAGGTATATTCTTGTTGATTCCTATAACCATAGTTACGAAATAATTTCTACAAGTATCTTGCATCTAGATCTACAGACATTTGGATGGACAACCACACAAAAACTACGAACACGAAGCCTTGTATTTTGTTTCATATAGAAACCCTTCCACAAAACTATGAGGAGCTTGATTAATATCTCACTGTTTTCCAAAAGATGGCTCTCCAAGAACTGTGTATATGTAGTTGTAACACATCTATAAGGAAGTACTATAAGCAATCTTGAAATTCAGTGTATATTATTTCGACGAAGTGAAAATAACTTTGTTATTCATATCGATAAAATTGTCGGCATTCGTTCCAATTTATTAAAGGAGAATTTTATAGCACTACTACATTAAAAAGTAATCTGCAGATGAAGAAACGGAATTCTTGTTGAAACTTATGGTGACCATGCTCTATCGGAAACAACATGTAGAGATTTGTTCAGACGTTTTAAATATAAGGACTTTGATGTTGAAGATGAAAAAACTTTCTGGCGCACTGAAAGTCTAATGTCAGGCGCAAGCTAAACTTACAGAATCATTAAGAGTTGATCAAACAAGAGTTTTGAAACGTTTGAAAGCATTAAGACTGATTCAAAAGCAAGGATATCAAGTGCCGTACGAGTTGAAGCCGAGAGACGATGAACGGCGTCTTGACACGTGTGAATAATTGTTTTAGCACCAGAAAAAGAAAGTTTTTTTCATCGTATCTTGACCGGCGATGAAAAATGGGACACTGCAATAACAATAAGTGTAGAAGCGTAGAGGACCGTGGGATAAGCTCGGTCAAGCATCAACACTGGCGTCAAACCCGAATATCTATGGTCCGAAGATTCTGCTCATCGTTTCGTAGGATCCATTGGGTGTAGTTTATTATGAGCTGCTCAAACCGACTTCACACGGGATTACTATCAACTACAATTGATATCTATAAAAACGTTTGAATAAAAACGGCCACTATATAAGCAGAAACACGACAAAGTGATTTTGCAACAGAACGATTCCAGGCCACACGTTGCACAACCTACGAACCGTGAGAACCGGCAGAATACGAAATACTTTGATGTTGAAGATGAAAAAGATTTCTGGCGCACTGAAAACGTTTGAATACGAAGACCTGGAGTCATTACTTCATAAAGTCTAATGTTAGGCGCAAGCTAAACTTACAAAATCATTAGGAGTTGATCAAACAACAGTTTTGAAACGTTTGAAAGCATTAAGACTGATGCAAAAGCAAGGATATCAGGTGCCGTACGAGTTGAGGCTGAGAGACGTCAAACGGCGTCTTGTCACATGTGAACCGGCAGAATACGAAATACTTTTTACATCGTATCGTGACCGGCAAAGTAAATGGATACACTATGATAATCCTAAGCGTAGGTCAGCCCGGCCATGCATCAACATGGGCAAAGCCAAATATCTATACTTTGGTTCTTGTGCTCTGCAGTTGGTAGGATAAGCTGAGTGCAGTTCATTATGACGTATTCAAACCAATCGATTCCATCATGGGATGTCGCAATCGACTACAATTGATCCGTTTGGGCAGAGCATTGAAGAAAACCGGCCGCTATATGAGTAGAGACACGACAAAGGAACTCTAGGCCACATGTTGCAAAATGAGTGAAAACCTACATAGAAAAGCTTAAATTTGACGTTCTACCCTACCCACCGTATTGCTTATCCCGATCAATGGCACATGGCCTAGCTGAGCAGAACGTTCTTTCTTATGACGATACCAAAAAATGGGTCGATCAAAATACCTCTTGTTTTTTTTGACGTAGAACTGAAATACTGTCATAAAGATGGGAAAAATAGTGGCTGGCGATGGACAATATTTCTATTGAACTGTTTCTTACTAATTCTCGTAAATAAAGTGTTAATTTAATCAACTATCAGGAGTACCTATTCAAGATCCTAATGTTATATATCGACAAACAACAAACACGCATATATATAAAAATATAAAGTTGTATTTTTATTAATGACGATGAACCGTGTAGAATAGGGAACAGAGAATTGAGAGAGCGCGCTTCTAATGGATTGACGGGAGTGTAGTCTTATCTGTTGTGTCTCTCTTCACCGGCCGATCTCTGTTGCTCCTCTACTGGCGAATCCGTGTGCCGAGGTCTTTTTATAATCTTCCAGAACCGGGACTTTTTCTTCCGGTTTTGCCTCGCCCACGCACGCCTACGTAATTCTCAGAGACACCTGTTCTGTTTGCCTCTGTAGTTATTTCCGCTGCTGCCGGAAATAAGGTCAAACGACATCCGTTCCTTTCAACGACCGGAAACACCCTCGCTTGCATCAGCCTTCCTCGGGTGGGGCCAGATTGTTATATTACATATATATATCTATGCCACAGCCACTTACGAATGATTTAAAGCATAACTCTTTGGTGAGAGATGAACTTTTTTTTTTTTAATCATCTCACCCCAAGCAAGGCATTCCACTGCCACTATTGCGCATGGGGCTACATAGGGGAAGGTAAAGAGAAGGAGTGGTTAGACATAGGGAATGTCAGGAGGAAGGTGACAGATGAGTAAGGATAGCGAGGATGAGGGTTGGGCAGATGGGAAGAGTGTTTGATAGAATGGAAGCAGGTTAGTGTGTTAGGAGGTGTGTATTGACCTTACATTTAAACTCCTGGAGACTGTAGCCGTCGGGGAAACAATCGTTTGGAAGAGAATTCCACAGTCGGGAAGTGCGAGGAAAGAAACTGTTGGAGTAGAAGTTACGGCTGCATTTTATCGGTTTCACTGTAAAAGGGTGGGATCTAGTTGCTAATCTAGTATCTCGTGCAAATTTGAACCTAGGGGGCACCAGTGATCTAAGTTCATCGGAGCAGAAGCCGTGAAAGTATTTATAGAAAATATAGAACTAACGTAATGATCTTAATAAATTAAATTCTAGTGGTTATGTAATTTTTAGAAAGCCTTCTAGAAAAAATAAACAAATATTATGTCCTATATAAATTTCTAAGAACTTCTTTTTGAAAATCTTTTGTGAGTGTCTGATTTTTCTTCAGTTAAAGCTCTAAAAATCTGACAATAATTACTGGAGGGAACATAAAATGCTCCCTGTTTGAAAGAAATTTCTAATCTAATGACGATCTGAACACATTCAGAAAAATAATAATGCTTTTCTCATAAAAGCAGGCATGTGTATTATTTCATCTGTGTGGATATATACACACAGATATTTCCATATTTCTACACATGTCGACCAAACAAAGTTTCTTTAGAGAAATTCTGGGGTGTAGTCTCATACGGTGGGAATATCTTTGTTACTATGATTTGTATTAAACTTTGGATATTACAAAAATTAAAGAATATTTTAAAATCTTTCGCTAATGAAATCTATACAACAAAAGTTTTTCAGTCGTCAAGAGAGATATAATACATTTTAAGAAGCCATTTTATATGGTGTATCTTAGATGTGGCGCATGAACGAAAGTTATGTGCATTCAGTGAGGATCGTACTTACTTATCAGTCGTATTTAGCGAGACTAACAATTACATCAAGCCAAAGAGCCCAAGCAGACTTATTATCAGGTTATTACAAAAAGAATGACCGCATGAAGTACTGTATTTTGAAAATCCATTTTAACATAAGATTCATGGTATATATGAAATGAATTTTAGTACTCATAGTAATTAATGTGTGCTCTTTCATAATTCTTAACACATTTCCTGAGAAAAATATTCTTGAAGAATCGAAAACTTTAATAATGACCATGACAAAACATGATCTTCGTTTGCTTTTCTTGCATGAAATCAAACTTGGGAAAAGCGCCTCCCAAACTTCTGCCAATATCAACAGGGAATAGAGAATTAGGTCTACAATTCATCGAACAGTACAAAGGTGGTTCCAGTAATTCCGTAATGGTGATGAGAGCCTTGAAGATGAAGAAGGTAGGGGACAGTAACGCAGTCTTGACAGCGAACAATTGCTAGCATTTGTTGAGCAAAACCGACGTCAAAGTCTCAGAGAAATGTCTCAGACGCTTGGTGTCTGGACTGCAACAGTTTCATGCCATTTGCAGAATATCGGCAAGATGAAAAACATCGATAAATGAGTTCCTCATGATCTTAATGAAAAAAGAAACTTAGACATTTTTAAGTATTCTCGATGATCTTTCTGTGTAACATTAATGACCCTTTTCTTGACCGAATAGGCACTTGTGATGAAAAGTAGATTCTTTATCGTAACAGTAAACGCTCTTGTCAATGGCGTGATCGTGATGAGTCCCTCAAATATTTTCCAAAGCCAAATTTTTATCAGCCAAAAATTATGGTGACTGCCTGGTCGTTAGCAATTGGTGTTATTCATTACAGCATTTAGGAAGCCAATGAGAGCATTAATGCAGAGCTTTACTGCAATCAACTAGCTGAAATATATGCATGCCTGCAAAAATTGGACATACATTGACGAATCGACGGGGTCCAGTTTTACTCCAGGATAATGCGCGGCCACATGTTGCAAGATTGATGTTGCAAAAACACACAGATTTGGGATACGAGAGTTTATCAATTCCTCCAGATTTTACATTTACCTGTTCCTCCATATTTTACCCCCCTGATTATCATGTTGTAATCATTTAAGCACAATTTAAAAAAATGGTAAAACATTTAGGTACAAACGATAGGTAGAATCAGTTTTCAAAGATTTCGTTGCATCACAGACAATAAGTTTTTATCAACGGGGAATAAATAATCTCGTCGATCGTCTATGTATTTATTTATTTAATCATTTCACCCCGAGCAAGGCGGAAACGCCACTGATGTGCAGGGGGTTACATAAATGTAAAAAGATTAATTAGAAAAGAGTAAGGAGTACAAACTAGTTAGAAAGGAACAATAGAAAGCTGAGAATGCAGGTGCGATGACAGATACATAGGTGGAGAGAAAGGGAAGGTTATATAGGGGAGGGGAGAGAGCTAGAGTCCAATGGCTAGTAGATGAGTTTTGACTTTGCATTTAAATTTCTAGAGGTTGTAGCCGTCTGGAAAGCAAGAATACGGGAGCGAGTTCCACAGGCGGGAAGTGCGAGAGACGAAGCTGCAGGCGTAGGATTGTCGTCTGCATTTGGCTAACCTGACTGTGAATGGGTGGGACCCAGTTGCCAGTCTGGTTGCACGAGTAAACACCTGTTGAGGAGGCATCAGTGACTTAAGCTCGTCCGAGCAGAAGCCATGAAAGTATTTATAGAACAGACAAAGGGAGGCCACATTTCGACGATGGGGAAGTGGCTGCAGTCGAGTCGCCAGATCAGTACCTATCACATTACAGACTCTCCTTTGGAGCTTGTCAAGAACACTGAGGAGAACGGCAGGGGCACCTGACCATAAATGGCAGCAGTACTCCATGCACGGACGGATGGTTGACTTGTATATATGCAGGATGGATTCAGGTGGAAAAAACATCCTGGATCGACATAGTGACCCAATCTTCTTAGCAGTAGATTTTGTTATGGATTCAATATAGTGGTACCATTTGAGGTCTGAGGACAGGGTCAGTCCGAGGAGGCGTATTTTTTTTTTTTTACTAATTTCCTCTTTTCTACAGTTTTCAAAAATTCAATTATGTTTCTGAAAGCGGTATTTTATTTTTGTAAGAACCTAAAATATCAACCGGAACAACACATAAATGTATTTTCATAGTCTGCAGAAAAGTTGGGATATTACTTCAGTTTTTCTGAAGCAACGTATTTGTACAAAATTATATTTTCATCTGTCACAGCAGTTAAACGCGGTACCTGTCTCGGTTTGAAATACATATAGTTCTCTGGCTTGCAGCGATGTCATTGAAGCCCCAAGTTCACACCTCATTTAAAACAAACAGGAACAAATATCACACAAAAAATGCATCACCTAAACTTAGTTAAAAATGGAACTTTGTCTCTGTGTGTGTATGTGTCTATGTGTGTGTCCATTACCTATAGACTACGAAATGGCTGAACGGATTTTCTTGAAAATTTACACAGTTGTACTATAAGCGTCTGCGAGTGTTCTTAGTTAAACGTATTGACTTAAATTTAGCGGAACACTAATATAAATACGTCTATATAATATTAATAATCATAATATTAATAATAATCGCAAAACTTATTTTATTAATATCAAATGAACCCATTAAAGGTTAAAAATTTATAGTTTCAATTAATGAAATAAAACAAATTAACAAAATGATGCTCAAAAGTTTGGCGACCACTGACCTAGAGTGTCCAACGACAGGAAGTCATGGAGGGGCATTAATGCCCACGGCAGATAAAATATGATTAAGATGGTCGTTGGCGTTAATAGCTATAAAACAAACGTCTTGTTGAAGACTTGAAATGTTCTAACTTTAATACATCATCACAATAATCACTTTGGACACGATTTTGGCAATTTATCAGTTTTTAGGCAGCTATCGGCAATTAGTAATAGTTTCTTTGCCTGGTTTTATTTTTGTCTATTTACACAAATTCTCATCATCAAAATTGTCACCTTATCAGTCGTTGTTTGGCCCAGTGGCGTTTCTAGCCAACTGAGCGACGCCCACTTCATTTCCTCGAGACTCTGTCCAAACATGACGTCAACCTGAGTCGGTTCTTGTCATAAATATGTTTGTTTTGAGTCTTCTCGAGTCTGTTCAGCTGCCGATTTAATAAGTCGTAAATGTATTGCTTACCTCGCCCTGTTCGTAAACAAAACCCGTCGAGCTTGGAACTCAGCACACATGGATTTTTGTTAAAGATACTAAATAAGTATTTACTTTTCTGTGTCGACGTTAAACTTCAGAGGGCACATATTTTTCACGGAGATGTCTACGAATATATATATATTTGTTTAATTAGTTTCTGGTCTTAATAAAATTAGACTAGTGCACATTTGTATTAAAACGTATATATATATATATATATATATATATATATATATATATAATTCAAGGGTAAATATTGAAGGAACAATATTCCGTATCCAAAGAAACACTATTCTTAAAAAATACTCAATACAAAGTAGAGCGTATAATATTTATTTAGAATTTATAACATAAATACTTTATAATATCACTAAAATGTAGTCATTTTGTTTCGACAAGATGCATGTCTTATCAAGTGATGAATTCCATTTTAAGTTCGACCGTTTCAAAAAGGTTAAAAGACTAGCCAAACCCCCTTAATCAGGTATGCGTTATTACATAGGCCCCTAACAAATAAACTTTGGGGTCTGTTCTTGTATTCTTCAGATGAGAGATTGCTTTGTTTTGATTCTTTTGAGTCCTTCTATAATAGTGGTTTCTTAACTTCTACACAGCATTTAAGCCCAGCAGAATGGAGTTGTCCCTGAACAGTAATAACAGATACTGGATGTTGCAGAGTAGAATTCATTTCAATTGTTAATTCCGAAGCGGTTTTTCTTCTATTCCTCTTGCTAGATATGATCAAGTGCCTATCCTTTACAATAGATGTTAGTCTGGGCTTACCAGATCTTTTTCTGTCAATATTTAACTTAGTTTCACGAAGTCGTTGAAGGAAATAATGCATGCAATTCTTTGATAGGCTTCATTTTGTAGCGATAACACGTTTAGAATATCCTTCTTTCGAAAGAATTTAAACCTGAGCTCTTTATTCAATGCTAATCTGTTTCTTCCTTGCCATTTATACCGTAGTAATATGGTTTACAAAAATAAATTATACCTTAATTATAATATCTGAATAAATCTGAATTTTCGGCAAAAAGTTGATCCCAATAAGAGGAGTCAAGTAGCAAACTGAGTAAATGTTTACTTTAATGTTGAAAAGAATACTTTTTTTACTTGACATCTGCTTATGAATAACAAAAAAATACAAACTTTGCGAATTTGATTCTCCTAAAAATGAAATTTTATAAACGTTGTGAAAAAGATTTGATATATATATATATATATATATATATATATATATATATATATATATATATAAGCACAGGCTCATTACCTAGGCAGGTTTATGTTAACTTCAACGTTTCGTTTAATTTTCTTACTTGTTAAGGCTGGTTTGCATCATGAACCTACTCTGTTAAAGTGATAGAATCAGCGCTCTATCTACACCCCGATATTGAGCACTTTATGATAAAAACTGATTGCCAAAATGCATTTTATCAGTAAAACTACAAAAGAATCAACAACATTGACATTAAACTTTAAGATAACTCATCACTATATATATATATATATATATATATATATATATATATATTTGTATATATATATTGTGAGTGTCAAACTTCAGATATAAATATATAAGCCTAGATAATATAAATAAATGAAAAGTCAAAAGAAAAACTCTTCATGCCAACCCGTTTCATTCAAGGCAAGTGACTCATTAGATTCGTAGGGGCACAACAGGTACTGAAGCTGTTGTACAAGTGTTCTGTCTTGGGCATGATAGCCTGACGGAGCCTATCCCTCTCTTGGCTAGTTCGAATTCAAAGTTTTCCTTTTTCTAATACCTCATAGATGAGTGAATAAATATTATTATCATTATTATTATCATTATTAATAATCATAATAATAATAATAATTATTATTATTATATTGCTATTATAAAAATCTGCAAAAGTCACTTGAAAAAAATGAAATAGCATTAAGGCTTAATTTTTGTATGGGTGAACGTGCTATGATATTCTAAAATCTTGCACTAATAAACTATGACGAACGCGAACTGACGTCATTTTTGGCTTATAAATATTTTGTTCGTATTGATTTCTTATTTAATGTTTTTTTAAATTTTTGTTTATTATTAATTTAATTTACTTTTAAACGTTATGAGCTAATAATTTTCTTTTCATTTTGAATTTTTCAGTCATGCATATGTATATGTATATTTTATCGAAATGTTCAAAAGGAAATATTTGAAAAACGTCCATAGCGTAAGTTGATTTTTTGGCAAGAAATGATATTTGCACTTACTAAGCCCATCGTCGAAGTAAGTTATTTTCGCTTCTCATCAGTACAGTATTTTTGAGATCAAAGTTATAGGTGAAATTACTTTCCTGTATAAAGAAAGCATTGGGTAAACAGCATGAGAGGGGTAAATTGTCGCAACTTCACATTTGTAAATTTACGCATGCGCATTGTTTTTGATTTTGTCGAATGCACAGCATAATAGGATCAGTTGGACATCGTCTGTGAGAGAAAGATCACCATGAGGGAAATGAGTCCGCCAGAAACATTCGAACGGCATGCTATACTGCTTGGCATTCGCACCGGAAGCTCTAATACGCGTATTACGGATTGTTTGGGTGTTATTCACAGTGCACAGAGAATTTGAAAAGAGTTGGGTGAGTCTAAGCGTGATTGCGAAGGTGTTAGGAGTGTTCACTTGTGATCCCGACTTTATGCCTTTATTGATCTTTCCACAGGGCCTAAGACTCAACACGGACGCCTACATCAAGTGTCTTAAGGAAGTAGTACTGTCCTGAGTGAGGAGATGTGGTTGCTGGAAGGCACTATGTCTCGCAACAATGCTTTGCACAATGTCACACAAGCAAACCAGTCTTGGCTGTCAGACAATTTTTGCAATTATATCACACCTTGCATATGGCCAGAGAACTCCCCAGACTGCAACGCTTTGTATGGAGTGCAGTTGAGCAGTAACCCAACAAAAATTTGTGTATCAGCAAATATAAACAAAAGGCAAGATTTATGGTAGCATTTACCAACTTAAACAAGGAGATAGTACAGGAAATTGGCAGGAGACTCCGAAGGCATCCGGATGCGGTGATTAAAGTTAATGGTGATTTTTTTTAATGAAGTTACTTTTAGAATTTTAAGATATTTTTACATCTCATTTTCACGTATGTATTTTGAGAAATACATCTGTTAAAATGAGATGTAAGTGTTATTTTAATTCTTTGGCGGAATTTAAACGACAAATTAATAATCGTATTCTGTGTTGTTATTTCGGGTATCTTGTATATATTCGTACATATATTCAGTTTCACGTACAATTCCATGTAGAAGATTACAGCATATTACAAAAATGCTTTTAAGTTATTTCTAATACAGAATAATGAAACTTTTTTGCTAATAATACATATGTTTAAGCCTTTAGTCAAACAATCAGATTTAAAAATATAATCATTAAATATGTCCCCCAAAGAAAACTATTACCTAATACTGCAAAAAATGTAAAATACATTTTTAAAACCATCTATTAATATTTTGTAGCCTAACCGATATTGCAAATTACTGCATGTAGGCGTTTAGGGTTATCACAAACAAAATTATTGCATGTTTCTTAGATAATGTTTTCCATTCTTCACGAATAAATTCCTTTAGTTCAGGCAGGTTCTTTCTTCGAATTCTTAGTTTTAGCTCTCTCCATAGATTTTCAATCGGACTGAGATCCGGACATTGACTTAACTATTTTAGAACGTCTATTCTATTTGAACTTAACTATAATTTGTACGCGTTGCGATATGTTTATTATCATTGATTTGTTGAAAGACTCAACTTAGTTTCAAGCCAATCGAATGTTTATCTGACGTAAATTTCTCTCTAAAATATAAGTATAATATGCCCGATTCATCCCTCTACTATTATTTCAATATTCCTTACACCTTTGGCGCTAAAGCAACCACAGAACATGACTAATCGGCCTCCAGATCTTACTGTTGGGATAGTATTCTTCGGCGAATATTCGTTACCTTCATTCCCCAGACTTTTGCTACAGCATTTCTGACACAAAGTTAAATTTTTGTTTCGTATGACCAAAGTATACTTTTCTTAAATGCTGCAATGCTAGTTTGTAAAATCCAGTTTAGTAAGATAATGTTTTCGCTTGAGAAATGTTGTTTTTGTTTTTACTTGGATTCCTAGAAAGGATGTCATATAAACAAAGTGAACGAATAATTGTATCCGTACTTACTTTTACTCCCTTACACTTTGAAGTTCTTTTGTAACACTGTTTTTGCATGTTGAAAAATGTGATCCTAAGTTTAGTACGACAGAATGAGAGAAATTATTATAGAGTGGTATTATTAATTCTGCAGATTATTACTTCCAACTTGAGTGGAGAGAAAAATAAGTTTAATAGATAGTAAAATTGTTTATCGTCGATTGTAATGTGAATGCGGCTAAGAAATTGTGAAAAAAATATATTGCGAAATTTTAAAATTATTGAAACTTTTTTTTTTAATCATATCACCACGAGCAAGGCGGTAACTCCACTGATGTGCAGGGGGCTACGTAATAGTGAAAAGATCGGAAAAGAGAAAGCCGGAAACCACATCCTAAACAGGGAAGAAGGGATGAGCCTTTTCACCTGTTCAATAAACGTGGGTGGAGTGTGAACCGGGCGATAGATAGATCTATCTACTCCAATTGAAAAAAAAACAAAAAACAAAGTGAGAAGATTTGAAAAGAGAAAGCCGGAAACTACATCCTAAACAGGGAACAAGGGATGAGCCTTCTCACCTGTTCAATAGACGTGGGTGGAGTGTGTACCGGGCGATAGATAGATCTATCTACTCCAATTGAAAAAACAAAAAACAAAAACAAAGTGAGAAGATTGGAAAAGAGAAAGCCGGAAAACTCATCCTAAACAGGGAACAAAGGATGAGCCGCTTAACCTGTTCAATAGACGCGGGTGGAGTGTGAACCGGGCGATAGATAGATCTATCTGGAATGTGAAATTTGCAGGTGTGAGCGACAGGTCAAATGGGGCCATCATATTGATAGCCATTATGTGATAAAGCAGCAAACTTTTGCAGCAGGTGAAACCAAAAAATGAACTTTAGCCACTGTCTCGGGAAGCTTTTGATGAGGTCAAGTAAGGTTAAATCCTCAAAATCATTGAAACCTGAGAACAAGTTTTAAAATCAAAAAAATAAATGATGTAACCAAAAGGGAAGAAGAAGAAAAGAAATGATGTCATTAGAAAATATTGTTACTTCATTATTTAAACTAAGAGAATGATATAAACCCACCTTAAAGTAATTTAATTGGTTAAAGACTTGATTTGTGTAGACACCCCGTGTCTGTTGTGCCTCCTTTAAGAGAATTTGGGACAGGCATTAAAACTAGAGTCCAGAGGTCCAAGTTTAATTGAGTTGCTGCACTGAGCTAAGGCAAATAAGATGAATTTACTGTCACCGTCATTCCCACACACATGGAGACCACTGTTCGGCAGTTTCCATAAAGCTTCGGTGGAAAACTTGAATAAGACATTTTGAACCGTCACAACTAAATACGCTGATTGAAGTGATAGACGTTACCAACCAAAAATTTGAATTAATGTTGAGAAGAGAAACATTATTCTTAAATGAAAACTTTCGCTCCGTTGTAATGATAAGAAATTGACGAATGTTGTATTTCTTTTTGTTGATGTTTTTATTTGTGGTTTATAAAGACTTTTTTCGCAACTCATTCAGGTGTTCTATGATTTACTTTTGGTGCCTTTCTTATTAGCCCTCGCGTCCGGTCTGGTTAACGTGGTAAAGAGACAGCTAGCATGATTTCAACGTGCTTTCCTCAGGATCAAAGTTCACAGCGTGGCTGAGGAAGAACACCGTTGTAATAGACGACTTGAAGACCAGCTACTGTGTTAAAGCCATCAAGACTAGAGACCGGAGAGCGACGTCACACTTTAATAAACTCGTTGCAAACTTTTCTTGCTAATAATCTTGTCGTATGTTCCTTTACCTTACTAGTACGAACTGAGATTTTATTGGGACAAATATAATGATACGTCTTCCAGTGATTGAACTATCGTACCAACTGAACTCAATTGCATATCTAACTGCCTGGATATCTTCCCATAACCAAATCCATTTTTATGAAGATGAACAATATGTTTACAGAGATCTTGATTAATAATTTTTGCTTTTCCTAATGTTGTCAATGTTTAAAAAATGGTTGACAGAAAAAGAATGACGCAATACTTATAATCATTCCCAAAAGTAATCATAAAATTAATCTGGAACGTTCTAACAAATAATTCTATCTTAATGTGAAATATTGTAAAAAATTTGAACAATTTCTAAAAATGCTTTTGTAAATAAAAGCTTTTGTAAATAGAAAAGGTATTGTAAACATTTGAGTTACTAAATATCGGCATTTCTTCGTGGAAATGTTTGAAGATTTAAAAAACATCTAATTGTTTGATTGAATATTTAAATAGATGTTCCATGAGCAGGAAAATTTTAATTAATGTAACTGTATTAGAAATGCCTAAAAATTGTAATGTGTTACAAACTTTTGCGTGGAGCTCTATATATTATCTGAAACAGTGAGCATAATTTGTTTTGTATATGTCGGATTCAGATTTGACCAAATGCATTATAACTTTGAATTAAGTTGTAATTAATTTAATAATCTTTCAGTAGTAAATAAGAAATAATTGTTTGGAAATATCATATATAGATTATTAAGTAATTCTTCTTGGTCCTATTATTATTATTATTCTATTGTTATTATTGCTGTTTTAAGTAGCGTTGTTGTTGCTATCATTTTTATTGTTGGTAAATTGGTTTGTACAACTTTAACTATTGTGAATGAAAAAGTAATTACATTGAGACCTTTTTAAAAGTACTAAATATATATATTTCGTTTTTAGATAAATATTTAGTACTGCATATATATAGTGATCTGAAATGAAATTCTATAATTTCTCCAGATTCTATTTTATTTCATTAGTAGAAAAATAGTTTATGAGATCATTCGCGTTGAGATATGTCTGAAAACATTTAGTTGGAAGTAGATATTGCTTATAATTTGCATATTATTTTGGAAGAGTAAGGCATATTAGTTTCAGTTTTAAAAATATAATCTATCAAGTACTCAACACTGTTATGTCTATTTACAGGCTCTGGTAAATTTCTGGCACGTGGATATTTTGTTAGAACATCATCTATGTAACTCAAGAAAAATGTTGGGGCAAAATGAGCCGTTCTATGATAAGTGTCAGAAACGAAACAGGTCTGAAGTAAAGTTTCTCTCCATCGATTTATCCTACGTGAGTCTCACGCACTTTCTCATCGTTTTGCTGGAGCAAACTCCCTAACCACCCGATCTGGCTCCGTATAATTGTTTCCTTTTTCCCAGGCTCAAGGAAGTTTTATATACACCACCAGCCATAATTATTAGACAACCCCAGTTTTTTAAAAGAAATGATGTATTTCAAAGTATTTTTTAGTATTTATTGCCAAGTGGATATGTCTAAATGAAAATCGAATGGTTCCTTTGTTATTATTACTTTGCAAAATTTTATAAGGCGAGGAATCAAAGATGAACTCGTCCGAATCACCCTAAATTTTCTTCATTCCTTCATTAACGAAACTAACCATTAACTAAAAGAGAACCATCTGTATAGCTGTTAGCAAATGGAACAACCCAAGATGCGTGCTGCGATGCAGAAATGTCAAATCCAGCAAGTACAATAATTTATATATCTGGGAATTGTTATAAAATATGACCGAAAATGTAACATTGAAATCTGAACGTTCATTTGAATTATTGAAAGTCATCCATCAGGCAAAAACCAAAATAAAAAAATAAAAATTCTACTCCCTCAGCGTTTTTTCTCGCACTTTCCGACTGTGGAATTACCTTCCATTTACTTGCTTCTCCGACAGCTACAATCGCCAAGAATTTAAATGTAAAGTCAATAGCCATCTCCTATCTCACTAACCTGCATCTTTCTCTCATGCTCCTTTCTTCATTCACTCCACTCTCATCAGTATTCTCATCCGTCTCTTACCCACTTCCTGACACCCCCTATAACCTGTCCCTCTTTCTTATAACGTTTCTCTTATGTAATCCCCTTCAAAACTGTGGCAGTAAAATGCCTTACTTGGGGCGATATGATTATAAATACAAAAAAAAAATAAATAAAAAAGAATTAGGAACATCCGTTCTGGCATTGAAGAGTGGATGATTTCGTCACAGACGAAGAAGAAACTCGAGATAATAGAGATGTAGTTATACAGAAGGATGCTGAGGATACTGTGGACAGGAACAATGAGAACATTTTAAGGAAAATAGGAAAGGGAAAGGAAACTCATTCTTAGAATCAGAAATGAAAAAATAACTATTTATGGCATATAATGAGAAAATAGAACTTAGATAATCTAACACTCAAAGATTTATTGAAAGAGAAAGGGACACATTGAGGCAGTGGGTCACCTAATTGACGTGATCTTGAGAATAAAGGAAAAAAACAGTGGTCGGGAAGCATATCAAATGACTAATATTAATTATATGTAAAAATTGCCATTGTTGTGAAGAGCCTTGATCACCCACGTCACGAAAGTACACACTATATACAAATAAAAAAATTCTGGCTTACGGCCTGTCACGTTGAATACACAGGTTCTCGCTCGATCACCGAAGTTAAGCAACGTTGAGCCTGGTCAGTACTTAGATGGGTAACCGCTTGGGAATACCAGGTGCTATAGACGTTTAATGACGGATGTGCGTAGTGGTGCAGTGGATATCGGCTAGGAAAGAGAAATCGGTGAGCTGAGTTCGAATTCCTGTTGAATACCCTGCATTCACTAAGGCACTGGTACCCTTGGGAAAGATCCGTCCCTTCCCTCCAGTTATGGGTTAAATAACAAGGGTAGGAATTAGGGACCCTGCACGTCCCTTCCCTCCAGTTATGGGTTAAATAACAAGGGTAGGACTTGGGGACCCTGCACTTAAAAAACAAAACCCCCAATGAATCTTGATGCTCTAAAAGAAAGAAGTATTACTAGACACAAAACTTATATGAAAACAACAATTTATTGTTGAAAGAAAAAGGTATTACCAGCAATAAATAAATAAAATTTAGTTGGCAATAGATGACCCACCGAGGGTGATATGCCATAAAAACAAAACAACTTGTTGGTTTCTATAACGATAACGTAAGATAATTTTCGAAACCACCAGAAGAAAAATGGTTCATTCCAAAGGAGAATCAGTAGTGTGATAGGTACCGAGTTGGCGGCTCCACTCCAACCACTTTCTCACCGACGGGATGTGGCTTCCCTCTGTCTGTTCTATAAATATTCTCATGGCTTCTGCTCCAACGAACTTAAGTCACTGGTGCCCCTGATCGTGCAACCAGATAGGCAACTGGGTCACAGCAATCATAGATCAACCAAATGCAGACTACAATTCTACTACTTCAGCTTCTTTACTCGCACTTCCCGCCTGTCGAACTCTCTTCCATTTTCTTGTTTTCCTGACAGCTACATTCTTCAGGAATTTAAATGCAATGTCAATACCCATCCCTTAACCACTTGACTGTAGCTCTTTCTACACCAACTTGTATATCTTTTCCTTTCTCTCTAATTTTGCAACTGTCGTCACACCTGGGTTCCCATCCTTCTCTTGCTCCATTCTAACTGGTTCGTCTTTCTCTTTACTCTCCTATCTAATCTTTTTACTCTTATGTAGCCCCCTGCACATTTGTGGCGTCACCGCCTTGCTCGGGGTGATACCATTAAAAAACAATCTCTCTCTCTCTCTCTCTCTCTCTCACTCTCTCTCACTCTCTCTCTCTCTCTCTCTCTCTCTCACTCACTCTCTCTAACCTTCCAGTCTTTTTTTAATCTTTCCTGCTCTCTACTCAGTGGTATTTCACAAGTATTGAAATTGTTGTACTTAGTTGATTTCGGTATGCCTAATTCATAATTTGCATATTAGGCTTTTCTTTTTGCTAATAACCATTTATTCTGTCTTATTGCAGTTGATGTGTAATCCTTTTTTTTTCACTTTCCATTATTACCTTCTGTAAGAGTTCTTGTTATTTCTGTTCGGTGTCTGCTATCAACACTGTTATCTGCATATCTTACGTTACTAAGATTATGGCTGCCAACAATGAACCGTCGTAGACCGTCCAAATTATCTCGAAAGCGCTTCACTGTATAGACTGAATAAGTCGAGAAGACATAAAGGCGAGAAAAGACATCCTTGCCTTACACACCTTTCTCTATTTGTATCTTTACTCAACACATTTTTTTATGCATCATTATAATATTCTTCTCAGATACTTAGGTTACTTAGCAGTTACAATATTTCGTTATGGTGTACTTTATCAAAAGCTTTTGATTGCTCTATGTACCATTAAGAAAGGTATAAATTTATTTATTTTCCCCGACTATGGGTTAAATAGTATAACAGACTGTTCTCTTCAGCCTTGTTTGGTAACCGGTTTGATGAATCAAAAGTTCAGGCATAACACTCAACTCAGGTATAATTCGGGTATTTCAAATCTGCTTGTCACCGGAGTTCTTAGCAACGCTTGTGTGAGTCGCTGCGAATCTCAGTACATGCATTGCTTGTCAGCACTTATTCATCTAACGAGTGGGCAACTATCATGTTTGTGTTTAAACTCTGTAACAGAAAAACTATTAAATAACTTTTCTTTCTATTAAATAATTTTTCTTTCTAATACAGGTTAAATAGTATAATTTGTGTCGATATTTCTTTGATGAGGTCAGTCAGTCACTTAATTGCCATAGGTGATACACGCTTGGACGATCATGTCTCAAAAGAGACATGACTGACTGGGCAGAAGATTATCCCGCAGTAGGTTTCCATTGCTTTCTGCGATAGACTGGTTGCCGACCAAGGCTATAGAACCCAATCTGTCCTGCTATTTAACCCATAACTGGAGGGAAGAGGCGGATTAACACCTTTCCCAAGGGTATTTGCGCGTAAGTGAATAAAATGGATTCAACTGGAATTCGAACTCGGCTCCCCGGTTTCTCGTTCTTAGCCGATATCCACTGTACCACAACGGTATTGTTACTAATTCTCTATTTACATTGATCGGATTATTGCCCTCGTCTTTTTTGTCACATTCACGACGTTTGGGCGTTATACATTAGAATTTAGAACCAAAAAGCTTTATTTCCTCTACGGGGGGTTGTTTTAGTTCTGCGTGCCATGCCTCTTCTGGATATTTCAGTTTCAGTGAATTTTATTTAGTAATTAAACTTTCCTAGTTTATTGCGCATTTCTGCTGTTGTCATGAATGAACTCAAAACCTTTTTCGGTCAATTCATTGGATAACTTCAACCAATGCTTTTATCCACTGGGCCATGTGTTCTTGTAGATTTGGGTTGGAGGTTTCAACGTATATTAACTGAAGAAGGTCGGAGTGTACAACGGCCGACACGTGATTGCAATGATAGAGATGTTGAGAACAGTTTAAACAATGCAAATAATGTAACTTGTATTTGGGAAAATCATTGTTTTTCTCAAACAATTGTTAATGCGATATTCACATGCAATTCTTAAAATTCAAAATATGTTTCGGTGCTAAATAATCCAGAAACGGATAAGTCATAAGAAAGCACTTAAGTGCCGTACATGACACATTCTTGGGCGATCATTACTGACTCGGTAGAATATTTTCCCCGTCATAGGTTGCCATTACATTATGCGGTAAAGTGGTTGCCAACCAAGGCTAGAGAACCCAATCTGCCCTGAGAATTATATTTAACCCATAGATTGAAAGAGAATAGACTCCTTAATACCTTTATGCGAACCTTCTTACTTACGCACAACACACTCACCTACATCCATACATACCACACCAGCTTTTTCATTGGTTAATCTATCGTCAGTATATTCAATACGAGACAATTTACAAATCGAAGCTATACAACAATTTACTAATCCCATTATTTCCAAATAGTCGATTTTGTTCACTTTTGGGAGAAGATTGGGTCAAGCAGCCCTTTTCCAGTTTTCCAAAAGTATGCTCGCTGATTGGTTGATTGGTTGATTGGTGGATTTGTGGCCAATCAAATCGTTCGCACCGGAAAACCAATTTTTCCCGCGCAGTAATTCTAAGCCACCTATTAATTATATTAGGAGCTAAATTTTCTCAGCTCGGCAGTGAGAATTCAGCTGCCAAACGAATCCTTCTTAGTTGAATATGCGCCCCTCTCACTCACAACTAATTTATATATACGCATGCTGACACATACACTTTCAAACGACATACTCATTCAACAAGTGTTAACAAGAACAAGAGCATTTCCTGAAAATCCATGAACATTTATTCATTTTTAATTGAACTTCCATTTTACGGTCAAAGAGAGACAACTCTTTATTTAAATTTCAATTTATTTCAGTTATTTAAAACTAGGTGTAAAATAAATGTATTAAAAAGAAGTTATATTTAATTTTCCCTATTTTCTATTAAACAATTTTTTTGAAACTACTCATTATTTTATTATCCTTAGATATGACTGACTTTTTTCTTATTCCTCCCTCTCAAATTGATAAATCTAATATTACTTCGCAAGACACACTCTGAGAACAAATACAAGCTGCTTGGCAGGAGATGCCATTAGATACATTGAAGAAGCTTGTAATGTCAATGGCTGACAAAATGAAGGCTGTGATGTAAGCAAAAGGCTATTATACTAAATATTAATTTTTTTTTTAAACAAGTATTTTTTCTTGTTAAAGCATTTGTTGAGTAAATCAAATAAAATTACTTTAATTAAATTGTTTATTTTTTGTCAACATGTCTCATAAAAGATAAAATAGTTCTTGTCCTAATACTTTTGCACAGTACTGTAATCATTTTTGTCTATATATTTTTGACTTACTAAACGTTGAAAGTAGGGGACCGCTAGTTAGGATCGAACTCGCTAATTAGTAATCACTGAGTTAGCGAGACACGTCACTTAACCATTACATCACTCCAAAGTGTTTATATTTTTTTAGGTAATAATATGCATATGAAATCCAAGACACACAGAAACTCTGTATTGCGAAATCATGTTCCCTATGAAATCAAATGTGAAAAATGTTTTTTTTTCTTTGATTTTAAATCAAATAACAAACATTTAAATAATCTGTCATATTCATACACGAACGTTACATAAATCAGTTCTTTTTTCTTTAACACAAGTTTTCGGCATACAAAGAAAAGCAACACTGAATCTCTGATTTTGTTCTTAACATTACAATGATTTTTCTCTCCGACATAGAAAAAGAATCTTGTGTGACACTCGCCATTGTGCTTTCTATTTACTAAAAAGTCGGTTTAAATACAATAAAAAATTAAAACCCCAAAATGGTCTCTTAAAAAAATAATACTTCTACAAATGAAATTCTACGAAACAAATACTGTTTTTTTAAATTTGGATTTTGTATTTAAATTACGCGAGTCAAAAACAATGTGAGAAGACATTAAAAAAAGAAACAAAAAACAAAATAAAACTATTTTTGTCATGAGATTAGATTTCAAGAAAAAACAATTCAAGAGTTCCCCATGACAGTGGATAATTTTCATTTTATTATTTTTTTCGTATTTCAACTCTGTAACCTTTTCAAATTTTCCTTCTGAGAAAAGAAAATGCAAAAAAATCAAAAACATCAAAAAAGCATGATTATAACTTTTGAATGGGGTCTGAGATGAAACGGATTCAAATATCTTGATATTTAAAAACTAGATGAAAAACAGTTATTTCATTTCATTCTATTTTATATTTTAACAGTTATACTCGAGACGTGGTAAGCGCATGTTACCTTGCAGCAAATAATGTTTGTTGAACGCCTGTTCAAAAGATGTTACTAGATAAAGTATTGCAAGTGCGTGTCTGCCTGAAATATTTTGAGATTACACCAGGGACTATTTTTTTATGTCATGTGACAGTGTGAAACAATTAACACTGGCTGGAATGCACATAATAGAACTATATATATGTATGTAAAGTTATTTATAATTATACATTAGATATGTGAACAAGAGATTGTACCGCTTATAACTAACCTTTGGGAATCTCGGCGTGGTTAGAAAGCTTGCTTCGCTAGTATCTATTACAACTGAGTAGTGAGTTCGATCATCGAAAATGAGGACAAAACTGGAAGCAGCGGAAATGTGGTTCTACAGAAGGATGCAGCGGATATCGTGGACTGAGAATGCAAGCAACGATGAGGTGTTGGAAAGAATGGCAACAAAAAGGAAATTAATACTGAGCATCAGGAAGAGACAACTGAAGTTCCTGGGACACGCAGTGAGGAAGGAGAGCTTGGAGAACATGATACTGACTGGCCAGATAGAAGGAAAAAGAGACTGAGGAAGGCAGCGGATAACATATTTGCAGGGCCTGATCAGGTGGATGACGGAACGGAGGTTGCCAGGAGTAACAGGACAAACATACTAAGAGCCACAAAGGATTGGGAGACCTGGGGAACCATGACCGCCTACGTCCTGATGGGACAGTGCACATAGAAGAAGAAGAAGTGAGTTCGATCCTTAGTGGGTAATTCACACTTTCGCCCTTGTGCCACATCTAAGCGGCGCTTAGAAAACCAGTTGTCATACCTAATCCTACTGATTATATCCCTCCTAACTTAGTTAATAATTCTCAGACAGTGGGTGTGAGACTTAGGGAGCTTTCTTTAAACGTGGACACTGAATACTGTTGTAGATGTAAGAGACTTTTCACTGCTGTATTTCGTTGAGATGTTTACTTTTCATACATTATTTTTTAATTCACTCGTGCGCATTCAAGGCTCAGGTGATCGAACAACGAATGCATCCGGCGGCCAGGAATGCATCGTTCAGGCCACTTTGATTGCGGCAGCGAGTTGTTGGTATTATTGACTGATTGCGAGTGCAAAGAAATTACAGCACGTCCAGTATATGTTGGGGTAATTTCAGATCAACCATTACTAGAATAAGGATTCTTCATTAGGCACACACACACACACACACACACACACACACACACACACACATATATATATATATATATATATATATATATATATATAATACAAAAATCTAGATTTCTAGATTTTTGTATTGTATTCTCGCTCTATTTTCGTACTTTCGTACCGAGCACTTTGCTGTTAAGGTTTCGTCTTGTTTTTTTTCTTTCAAACGACCACTAGATGTATTGTTCTTGTGCGCTGTTTGTTTCTTTTTTTCTCCCCCTTTATTTAACCCACGAGGTAGTCCTCGCCGGTTTAGAAGACGGTTTATGTTATTGTTAGCATTATTTTCGGATATTTAGTCTGTTATTATTAGTGTTGACTTACTGTGATTAAGCTCATTACTATATATATATATATATATATATATATATATATATATATATATGTCAGCATGCAGTGTGGGCATAGAAGAATACAAAGGAGTATCCTGTACATACAGTGGTAGGATAACTCACTAAGATTCGTGTAGGATAGCTCACTAAGATTCGTGTAACATCCTTTGTAAAATAAAGACGGAAGCTTATGATGGTTCGCCTGAAATAGGCCTACACTTCCGATTTACCACGAACTAACATTTCTGCCTTAATCTTCCTTATATATATATATATATATATATATATATATATATATATATATATAAAGACCAAAGAACGATCATTAACGAAATCAAAGGTTTCTTGCATTTTCACGCAATCATCATGTACTTAGTGTGAAAAAATCCAACGGATAGCTCAAGTAACGAGGGTTACTGATATATACAGAACATGCTCACGCAAACTAAACGTAAGTTACTTAAAGAATTGATTGAAATACACATCCTAAGTAAAATCAACAAAATAGTCCACATAGACAACCTCGGATTATACAGAGATGACAGATTAATGATAGCACCGGACAACAAAAGAAAGAACGATAGAACATAGAAATATTTTACAAACATTTGAAAGATTTAGATTTTGAAATAGTGGTAGAAACAAATAAAAAGGTAGTCCAATATTTAGATGTAGAATTTAATTTACAAGCTTGCATTGTCTTTCCATATATGAAAATAAACGCAAATATGTAAACACAAGATCTAACCATCCCACAAGCATAATGAATACATCCATAAAGGAATAGAGCACGGGCTATCAAAAATCTGTCAAACGAAGCAATATTTGATAAAAAGAAAACATTTATAAAGATGCCGTAAAATAATCTGGCCATAAGAATATTATAGAATACAAAACCTAAATAGCCAGACACATAAAAAAATCAATAACAGAAATTGAAACATTATCTGGTTAAACCCACCATTTAACTTAAAAGTAAAAACCAAAATACGGGGTTTACGGCCTATCACGTTGAATACACCGGATCTCGCTCGATCACCGAAGTTAAGCAACGTTGAGCCTGGTCAGTACTTAGATGGGTGACCAGTTGGGAATACCAGATGCTGTAAGCATATAGTGACGGATGTGTGTTATGGTGTAGTGGATATCGGCTTGGAAAGAGAAATCGGTGAGCCGACTTCGAATTCCCGTTGAATACCCTGCATTCACTTAAGCACTGAAACCCTTGGGAAAGGTATTAATCTCTCCCTTCCTTCCAATTATGGGTTAAATAACAAGGGTAGGACTTGGGAGCCCTACTCTTAAAAACAAATCCCAATGAAAATTGATAAACAAACAAGCTAAATAAAACAAATCAAAAACGATTTTCAGCACTAAATGACCTAATGAAGGTTGATATGCTGGTTAAATGAACCAACCAACCAAAATAGAACAGAAATGTTTTAAAATAATTGATAAACACTTTCTAAACGCTCAGAACTAAACAAAATTTTTAATATGTAATTAATCAAACTGAGTTATAGCTGTACTAGTAATTTAAAAAATACTTAAAAAACAAAACGTCAGAAATTTAAATAAAAACGTGCAAAACAATATTAACAAGGAATGTAACTCTAGGGACAAAATAAATGCCCACTTAACGGACTTTGTAATACAAAAGTGAATATTTACAAAGTACAAGTATATGACATAAAGGATCAAAGCAAAACATTTTTGAGGGTCTATCAAAGACAGTTTTAAAATCAGTTTACATTTAAGCTTGAAAACCTAAACAATTGTACAAAACTGGCTAATAATGTGGAAATATGAAACTAAACTACAGAAAAGATCCCAATTTAACTTGGTGATTTCAAACAGACGCACCGTAGTGGGGGCGCTAGAGGGTGTCGTCAGTGATGTTATCGCGAGGATCACTAGGGGGTTTCGGGTCTCTCAACTTTATATCCCTCCCTCACCGCGCCGAACCGACCAGAGATGATCAGTCTCTGGTCTACCCTCAATAAGCGCTTTCAGACACTGGAAAAAATTTATAACGTTTGGGCTAGGTACGAAACCTTGCAAACGCTTCTGATTGGCGACAGTCAGAGCTACTTTCCATTAAGAGGCGATCCGTACATGAACCCGTCCGAAAATATATGAAACAATTTACTTGTCGAACGGCTATTAAAAAATAAATAAATAAATAAAAAACATAGTAAAACAGCCAAACATTACAAAGGTGGTAGAATATGCAGATTATGCCAAGAGGAAATATTGGCTATTATGTTGTTCCCAGACAAAAATGAATTACTCAATGATAGAACAGAAATGATGTTTAAGGATAACCATACTAATAAATACCTTCTAGGATCGTACAGTCGTAGATGAAAGTGTTCCAAGAGCTTCGAGTAACGTCTCCTAATATTGAAAATTGCGCGTTCATAAAAGATTCCTGTAGCGTGAGCGTTTGAAAAACGGTAACATCATTTATTTGAAATCGCCTAAAGATACCTAAATTCTAGAAACCCATGTCGCGAAATAATTCGTTTCCAAATAAAAAATATTCAAAATTTCTACAATAATTGTATTAAACACTTTTTTATACAATTTTGCACTGTTCTAATTTTGGTACGACCCAAAAATAAATAATTAACTAATTAATTAATATATATATATATATATATATATATATATATATATATATATATATATATATATATATCTGTAAATTCAGATAAAACTTATGGAGGAAATAGCCATTTTCAACATGTCATTTTAAGGCATTCATTCTTCGACCCCTTATAAATAGAGAATGAGAAAAACTCTAAGACCAGAGGTTAGTTTAGATAAAGGAAGGGGTATTGATTTTATTTGGGTTGGACTGGGGAAAAGAATTTAGTAACTTCTCGTTGGTAGTGGGATGTATGTGGCCTGACACTTGAGTTAGTAGTGGTAGGTGGTGGGGAAGTAACTGCTTGGCAAAATTAAAAAAGTATTGGAACTATTTGGGGGAATAGGATAATTATAATAATTTATACTTATTTCTATAGCTACACATACTTATGATTTCCTTTCGTTTGTTTAGGAGTATATTTCTGTAATGAAGTATTAAGATTTTAATTTTTTCTGTCAAACATAGATTACACATATCTGTTAAGTTATTAGGTGTCCTAGCCTTGCTTATGAGTTTTCATTTTATCTGGGGGATTTGTTTTTTTTTTTTTAATTGCCAGTATTTTCTAGAAAGGGCTGTTTGGTATCTTAAACTAGTGTTGGTGAAAAAGTAATTATGGGTATAAAGCCGTTGCTTCCAAATTTCCACCAATATATATATATATATATATATATATATATATATATATATATATTGGCGGAAATTTGACTATTTGACTATTTACGCTCTCATACCCTGATTGAGCAGTCTGGAAGAATGGTAGACTTTGAAAAACAGTAGCTACTCTGGCATGTACGCATCGCTCATTCAGTGAAATGAATTAGATCACTCTGGCTATTGGGCACGTATAATGATAATATACACGCTAAAAAGTCTGCCTTCTTCTACCGAACGCTCATAGCCCAGAGGTAGCATCACCGACTGACGCCAATTCGGTATGGTTTCAATCCTGGGATAAAAAGCAATCGGAGTCTAACCGTACTGATGAGCTGTGATACAGCGAAACAGATCTGTCTGCAGATGACTATATATATTGGCTAAAAGTATAGCCTGGAGTGCTTGGATAAACTAAATATTTTCATGATTTTTATAAAATTTATGCTCTTAAAAGGAAAAAATCATAAGATCACGTGAACAATTACAAAAACAAAACTCATCACAATATATTGTCATTTTTCATGAAGCTTGCATATATATATATATATATATATATATTATAATCTTGTCGCCCCAAGCAAGACATTTTACTGCCACTGTTGTGCAGGGGGTTACATAGAAGGAATGTTGAGGGGTGAGAAGTTGCAGGGGGTATCAGGAAGAGAGTAGGAGAAGGAAGAGATTACTGATGAGAGTGGGGGTGGACGAGAAGGAATGTTATGAGGAGTGAGATGTTGCAGGGGGTGTCAGGAAGAGAGTAGGAGAGGGAAGAGAGTACTGATGAGAATGGGGTAGATGTAGAAAAGCATGAGAGAGAGGATGCAAGCTAGTGAGACAGGAGATGGCTATTGACTTTACATTTAAATTCTTGGAGATTGTAACAGTCAGGAACGCAAGAGAATTTCACAGGCGGGAAGTGCGAGAAAAGAAGCTGATGGAGTATAATCATCCTCAGACAGATCTGTTTCGCTCATCAGTATGGTTAGACCGAACTGGCGTCAGTGGCGATTCTAGCTCTGAGCTATGGGCGCTGAGTAAAAGGAGGCAGACTTTTTAGCGTGTATATTATTATTATTATACACGCCCAATAGCTGAGAGTGTTCCAATTTCTTGCTGAATGAGAGATGCGTATATATATATGATTAGTTTTAGTCTTGAAACAGACAGTCACCATGCAGTTTTGATTTTTTATTTTACACAGTCTATATCTATAGAAGTTCGATATCCAGATCACTTCTATATCTGTCAGTTAAGTACCATACGTGATACACGCTTCGGGCGATCATATCCCGAAAGAGACATGACAGACTGGGCAGAAGATTATCCCACAGTAGCTTTCTTTGGTAGATTGGTTGCCAGCCAAGGCTAATTGAAGTAGCTAGACTAAACTATCGCCCGGTTCACACTCCACCCTCATCTATTGAACAGGTGAAGAGGCTCATCCCTTGTTTCCTGTTTAGGATGCGGTTTCCGGGTTTCTCTTTTCCAATCTCTTCACTCTTATGTAGCCCCCTGCACATCAGTGGCGTTACCGCCTTGCTCGGGGTGATATGATTTTTTAAAAAAAAGAACCCAATCTATCCTATTATTTAACCCTTAACTGGAGGGAAGAGACGGATTAATACCTTTCCCAAGGGTATTTGCACGTAAGTGAATGCAGTGAATTCTACTGGAATTAGAAGTCTGCTCCCCGGTTTGTCGTTCTGAGTCAATATCCATTGTACTACAACGCGCATCTAACGCACTTCCATATACATGTGCTTAATTTAAGAAAATATATATATGAAAATTTATGTTCACTGACAAGGATGTTTTTCCATTTTGTTATATTTTTTCTTTGACATTATTCTCGGTATATAAGAATTTATGTATCATTCCCCTTTGTATATAAGCTCTATCTGTAATTTTTATAGTACTTTAACAATTTTCGGTCAACATATTCTTTATTCGATTGGGTTCGACATACTACACTGTCCGAAGTTCATATTTGTTCTGTTGTCTAAAGAGAAGAATTAGGAACAGAAGCATTTAATAATGAGCGGAAAGAGAAAAAAGTAACCAGGAAGATAGTAGATCGCTATTGACATTGCATTTCAATTGTTGTAGATTAAAGTTGGATGAAAAGCACAGAGCGGTAAGGGAGTTCTACAAGTGAGAAGTGCGAGAAAAGAAATTGTTAGCATAGAACTTACGGCTACATCTAGCCAACTCAACTGTAATTTGATTAGATATCGACATTACTCTAGCCTCTTCTTATATTTGCCCTGTCCTTTCAGAACGTAGGCGATCATGGCTCTCCACGTCTCCCTATCCCTGGTGGCTCTTAGCACGCTTTCTCCTGTAATACCACACAACCCTCGTTATGTCATCCACCCGCTCAGGCCCTTCAAATATGTTATCTGCGGCTTTCCTCTGTCTCATTTTCCCTTTATCTTGCCTGTTAGTGTCAGGTTCTCCAAGCCTTCCTTCCTCATTGCATGTCCCAAAAACTTTAGCTGTCTCTTCTTGATGCTCAGTATTAATTTCCTTTTCGTTTCCATCCTTTCCAAAACCTCATCATTGCTCACATGTTCAGTTCCATGATAGGGTACCGGTTAGCAGTTTGCTAGCTACTGCTTTCGACTAGTCGTTAGGAGACCGAACTATGTGTTAGCGTTAGAGAGTTTACTTTGATTAACAGTCACATAATATCGAGTGTATGCAGTACCATGTCGCGCATGGGTAGATACCCCTGCATGTCTTTCTGGTAGGTAGACCTGAAGCAAAACTATGTTCTGATCTTTTTGATTAATCATGTGAGAGACTCTTCTCTGCTTTCTATCTCCATGGCTGATGCTAACCTCAAAGAAAGTAACTCGTTGGCTTTACTTTCTTGCATGGGGTGATAACTAAAAAAAGAAAAAGTTCCATAAACATAGAGTTATTTTCTTTCTTGAAGAAACTAAAATGGGGTTCTACAGAAGGATGCTGCGGATATCATGAACTGAACATGTGAGCAATGATGAGGTTTTGGAAAGGATGGAAACGAAAAGGAAATTAATACTGAGCATCAAGAAGAGACAGCTAAAGTTTTTGGGACATGCAATGAGGAAGGAAGGCTTGGAGAACCTGACACTAACAGGCAAGATAAAGGGAAAATGAGACAGAGGAAAGCCGCAGATAACATATTTGAAGGGCCTGAGCGGGTGGATGACATAACGAGGGTTGTGTGGCATTACAGGAGAAAGCGTGCTAAGAGCCACCAGGGATAGGGAGACGTGGAGAGCCATGATCGCCTACGTTCACAGCTGCTGCCTAGTCCAACCATGAAAAAGTTGAGGCAGCGAAATAATTGTAGCCCTGGTACAACAAAGAAAGTCAGCCGGTAAATCATGTCCTGAACAGGTAACAATGGGATGAAGCTTTATTTCTGTTCAATAGACATGAAAGAAGTTCGGGCGGAACGATAAGGGAATCTATCTACTCCTATCAACCTGTTAAAACAAGGTACATAAAATATGGGATGTGCGTTGTAGTGCAGTGGATATCGACTCGGAACGACAAATCGGGGAGCCGAGTTCGAATTCCAGTTGAATTTCTTTGCATTCGCTTGCGCACAAATACTCTTGGGAAAGGTATGAATCCGTCTCTTCTCTCCAGTTATAGATTAAATAACAGGACAGATTGGGTTCTAAAGCTTTGGTCGGCAACCAGAAAAGCAACGGCAAACTACTGCGGGATAATCTTCTGCCCAGTCTCTTTTGAGACATGATCGCCCAAGCGTGTATCACGTATGACACTTAACTGACATAAAATATAAAGGAATTAAATTATGACTTAGTTCGGATGTCTAGTGAGCTCATTAGCGGGCGTAATGGTTAGCAAGCTTTTTTCGCTAGAATCATTACTAATAGAGTAGTGAGTTCTATCCTCACTGGGTGCCACATACTTTCGGCCTTGTGCCACATCTAAGCGGTGATTATAAAATTTACTAGTGCACGCATTGGGGAGAGCCCGGATGGAGAAGTTTAGTAATTAATAGTAATAAAGAAAAGAAAATGCAGGACAAAAAAGAAAGAAGAGAGAACATCAGAAATAAGCAAAATATTTAATTTACAAACGGCGTGATAGCAGAAGGCATACTTAAAAGGGACGATTTTATTTTGTAAATGAAACTAGCTACAGCTTTGTATAAGCTACCGATAAACTTACAGAATTCTAAGACTGGAATCTTAAATAAATGTAGGAAATAAATATATATATATATATATGTTATATATCGCCGTACGACGACAAACAACGAGAACACGCATATATAAAAATATAAGGTTATATTTTTATTCCTGACGACGAACCCGTGTGGAACAGAGAATGGAAGAGTGAGAGCGCACATAGAATGGGTCGACGGGAGTGTAGTCTTGCCTGTTGTGTCTCTCTGCTTCCACTGGCCGTTCTCTGCTGGCGAATCCGTGTGTCGAGGTCTTTTTATAGTCTTCTAGAACCGGGACTTTTCCTTCCGGTTTTGCCTCGCCCACGCAACGCCCACGTAATTCCAAGAGACACCTGTTCTGTTTGCCTCCGTAGTCATTTCCGCCGCTGTCGGAAATAAGGTCAAACGAGCCCGACTCATAACCCTGCGACATCTGCTCCAGGCCCCGACAGGATGTATTTCTCAAACACCTGTCTTGTCGTTCGCCGACCCCTTCACCGACGGGAAACACCATCGATTGCATCAACCTTCCTCGGGTGGGGCCAGATTGCTATATTACATATATATATAATAGGAAACTCTGGCTATTAGATTAGGCCCATCTTTCGTGGTATAGAACATCTCCTCCTGAAAATTAAAAATTAAAAATTAAAAAGTAATAAAATTGTTAACCTTTTGATTTCCTGGTTACGTGGAGTTGTCTTAGTTACCTTTTTATATGTTGTTTTTTCCTTTAACTCTTTAGCTCGCTTTCCCTGACGATCCGTTTACGAGAAACCTAGGTAGGTTCGTCTGGCACATTAGGTTCTATTAAGTTCGCTTTACCTTTGTATTGAGGGCTTTCTGTTAGATGATTACTCGTGTTGGGTTTTTTTTCTTTTTTTCTTTGGGCTTCGTGCTGATTTCTGTCCGAACACTTTTAACAGACTTTCATGTCCTAAGCTCTTTTTTTTTTCAAACCATTTTTTCCTACGTTCGAAAGTTATTCGAGAAAGGTTTTCGAGACAAATGTAACTATTTATACTCACGTTTATATATATATATATATATATATATATCTGTGTGTGTGTCTATTTATAATAGGCCGATGAAAGTAAGTATAGAGATAAAAAAAATCAACAAAAATAATATTGAAAATAAAATTAGAATTTTCGGTCACGCCTGTGTTCTTTCTCAACAAGAAATTAAAAAATATAAGTTGGCGCTTTTTTTCTGAGGGTAATTTTTTCCCCTGCACGTGTTATATTACTAAAAAGATCTTGTATTTTTGGGCTGTTTGCTACGATTAGTCATATCAACAATATTATTATTCTTGTATTTTTATCTCCAGTTTCTTTCATCGGTTTATATATATATTTATATCTAGATATTATACGAAGCATACGTGGCGATTTTATTTTTTATATATGTAACATACATACATGAAAGTTTCATTTTAGCTAAAAATATTGATCAAATCCTTTTTCTTTTATGTGCCCTGTCCTTTCAGGACGTAAACGATCATGGCTTTCCACATCTCCTTGTCCGCGGTGGCTCTTAGCACGCCTTCTCCAGTTACACCATGAAACCCTCGTTCCGTCATCCACCTGATCAGGTCTTTCAAATATGTTATCCGCTGCTTTCCCGTCTCATTTTCCTTCCATCTGTCCTGTTAGTAACAGATTCTCCAAGCCCTCCTTCCTCATTGCATGTCCCAGGAACTTTAGTTGTCTCTTCCTGATGCTCAGTATTAATTTCCTTTTCGTCTCCATGCTTTCCTAAACCTCGTCATTGCTCACATGCTCGGTCCATGATATCCGCAGCATCCTTCTGTAGAACCACATGTCAGTTGCTTCAAGATTTTCTTTCATCTTTGATGATATTGTTCAACATTCACGGCCATATTGAAGAACAAAAATCACATAGCAGTCCAGTACTCTCCTCCTTCTTTCTAATGAAATTGTCCTTTTTCTTAATACTTTACTCAACTTCTGGAATGCTTCCTTCGCCATGCCAATTCGCCTTCGGATCTCAGTGTCGCACTTTCCGTCTTCTGTTAGAACACTTCCGAGGTATTTAAATCTTTGTACCTGCTTGTATTTTAGTGTCCCTCACCTGTAATTGGCATTTTGGCTGCCCATTTTGCTGATGAACATGCATTCGGTTTTCTTGCAGTTTATTTGTAGTCCTTTCTTGTCACTCTCTTCAGCTAACTTCTGTAAGTTTTCTTTCTGTGTCTGCTATCGTCACTGTATCATCTGCGTACCTTATACTGTTAAAATTGTGGCCTCCGATGACGAATCCTGGCATAACTTCTATTTGAATGTCTCTCCGACCTCACATTTACATTAGAACTTAATATCAGTCATACAATTCCATTCATTGATGTATATATTGCTTCCAGCACACATAGATTTATTACATCTCTATATAGAAAACCACTTAGCATAAAATATTTTCCTCTTAATTATAATAGTTAATGTCCCCAACGATATAAGTTAGCTGATATAAAAAGCTTAGTTCAACGCTTCAACCCAAACAAATGATGTTTTCTTCTAAATGCAAATTTTATAAAGAATTACTCAACATTAAACAAACACTTGTTAACAATGGATTTCCTAACTCCGACATTGATTATAACAAATTAAATTGAATCTCAATAAACTTTATAATACTTCTAATAATATTGATAATATTAATAATAATAGTTTACGTCAAAATAAACATAACACTATTAACCTATACTATTCCAACCAAATGCTTAATTACAAGCATGAGGAAAAAATCACTCAAAAACATAATCAGTAGAAATGTTAAACCAATGAATAATAATAAACAAATTAAGCTCATCAAATATTATAACATATTTAAAAAAATTGACCTCATAGTGTAATATGTAACAATCTGGCCCCACCCGAGGAAGGCTGATGCAAGCGAGGGTGTTTCCGGTCGTTGAAAGGAACGGATGTCGTTTGACCTTATTTCCGGCAGCAGCGGAAATAACTACAGAGGCAAACAGAACAGGTGTCTCTGAGAATTACGTGGCGTGCGTGGGCGAGGCAAAACCGGAAGAAAAAGTCCCGGTTCTGGAAGATTATAAAAAGACCTCGGCACACGGATTCGCCAGTAGAGGAGCAACAGAGATCGGCCGGTGAAGAGAGACACAACAGATAAGACTACACTCCCGTCAACCCATTAGAAGCGCGCTCTCTCAATTCTCTGTTCCCTATTCTACACGGTAAATTGACCTCATAGTCTCTAATAACCCTACCCACACCCAACTAAATCCTCTACAGAAACCTAATGTAGTGTACCAATATACATGCCCGTTCCGAGATTGTATCTCAACAGGTGTTTACTCGTGCAACCAGACTGGCATCTGGGTCCCACCCATTCACAGTTAGGTTAGCCAAATGCAGACGACAATTCTACTCCTTCAGCTTCTTCTCTCGCACTTTCCGCCTGGGGAACTCGCTCCCATACTCTTGCTTTCCTAATGGCTACAACCTCCAGAAATTTAAATGCAATGTCAAAACTCATCTATTAACCACTGGACTATAGCTCTCTCCCCACCCCGTATATCCTTCCCTTTCTCCCCATCCTTGAAACTGTCAACACACCTGCATACTCATCTTTCTATTGCTCCTTTCTAATTGGTTTGTACTCCTCTTCTCTCCCTTCTAATTAATCTTCTGTAACCACCCCCCGCACATCAGTGGCATCTCCACCTTGCTCGGGGTGAAATGATTAAAAAAAAAATCTCTGGTACTAATGATAAACCCATTACAGATATTGGTTTTACTACAACGACGCTCTTCCGTAGAGTTACCAGCCACCTTTCTGATCATAGTTCAATGAACAACATTTTTTAGAAAAACATGTATGGAATATTAGACAGGTTTTAGTTGATAATACAAAAATGCTCACACATACACAGAGTAAAAAGAACCTTGAGATAGTGGAGGCCATCTAGATTAAATCAAAACAATTGACACTCAATAAAATCACATTTCAATCTAATTACAACACATTACATTGCATTTAGACATAAGGTTCTGTTGTTAGCATTTTGTTCTCACGCGTGGCGTAAGGTTATAGAACGGTATTACAAATTCACGACCTGCATCAGCTATTCGGTGACTGCTATCATCGCATAGCAATTTTTTATATCAACACAAGATAATATCATCTTTGATGGCGGATGTTTTTATGTTAACGACCCTCTAACCTCTCTGAAGATGGCTCATAGAACCATCATAACAAAGAAATATCCAAATGTTGGACAAGTTTTTGCCTTTATTTTCACCTGAGATTAAAGCCAAAATACGATGCTTAGAACGGCTCATGATTAAACATAACAGATATTCATTGTCTATATAAGTTTATAATATATATATATATATATATATATATATATATATAAAAAGAAACATTAAGGCAGATACGTAATTTTATAGTAAATCGGAAGTGTAGGCCTATTTCAGGCGAACCATCATCAGCTTCCCTCTTTATTGTACAAAGAATTTTACACGAATCCTTTGTAAAATAAAGACGGAAGCTGATGACTGTTCACCTGAAATAGGCCTATACTTCCGATTTACCATGAAATAACGCGTCTGCCTTAATTTTTCTTATATTTGCTCTATATGTATTTATATACATATATATTTAGAGTTCTCTTATAGAGTTATCCTACCACTGTATGTACAGGATACTCCTTTGGATTCTACTATGCCCACACCGCATGCTTTTATATATATATATATATATATATATATATATATATATATATATATATAGGCCAGAGAGTTTGGTACTTAATAGATCAAATTCATGCCGCCTTCGAAGTTTCGTGAGAACACCGTTATGATGTTCTCACTCATCAGGGCTGTTTGCCGTTAAATCCCTGTTTTTTAAAAAAATGATACGGAATATGGTTTGATATTGTGGGAGTAGTTTTGTATGTGATTTGTTGGTTACTCTTCTGTATCTTTTTGTGTATGATTGGCGGATTTTTCTTTTTCTATATTTTTCATTTTTATTGTGTAGTTGCTTGATGTATTTTTATTTTTAGTGAATGCCATGATAGGTGTTTGTTTAATTGTAATGAGACTATTTGTTTTATCGACCTCTTTTTTATTGATTCGACCTTTTTCTTAATATGTTGGTTTATTTTTTATGGGACTCGGTTGGGTGTTATTGCATTTACGTTTGTGGGCTTTACGTGTATTTGTTTTTATCGTTATTTGCTGACGTAATTTATTTTTTTTCGTTCAGTAGCTGTTGTATTATTATCAAGCGCTTTACAATAGAATATAAAAGTTTCACGGTTGCAGTTCTTACGATAGTGCAGAAAATCGATAATATATATATATATAAAAGGCAAGATGTTTGTGTGTGTGTCTGTTTATCTGCCTGTATGTCTGTATTTTTTTCAGCCCTTTCATTTTAGTTTTTGCTTCGAGTTTGGCTCTAAGTAGGTATAATTGTGCGTTGTGGTGCAGTGGATATCGGCTCGGAACGAAAACTCGGAGATCCGAGTTCGAATTGTAGTTCTTAGTCTCAGTCATGATACCATTTACACAGAGGACTTATTTAGCCTTCAAAATTCAGTTTACGACGAAAAAAACTTATTTGATATCGATACCAGGAAATCAAAATTTGACTTACATCCATTTAATTTTCTTTCAGTCTACGGTTTCGCTTTAATTGGAAACAACTATTGCTTTTTAGTCTTTCGTGCCATTTCAAATATTCTTTAGGCTGAGTCTGAGCATCAGGACCATGGATTAGTTTTAAAGCTTTCATTACACCCGAGCAACGCCGGGCTATACTGCTAGTTTGTAATAACCAGGTGCTATAAACTGCCTCTTTTACTACTGCAAACCACAGTCATCTTAGCCGACAAACACGGATCACGCACATATATAAAAATACAAGCATGTATTTTTATTCTTTGTCAGCAACGGGTGTGTGGAGTGATAGTCAGATGAAATCATGCACATACGAGTGAGTTGTCGGGGGTCGTTGATTTGCGGGAGTTGTCTTCTCTTAATCTCTCAACACTGCATTATCTCGATCTTCTGCAGGTGTTCTGCTTTTGTCCGAAAAAAAAATCCCTAACTTATATAAGCTGAGATTTTCACGTATTTTTGCCTTCTCGAATTTTCGCTTAATTGCGTCATCTATCTCTTGGCACATTTGTCAATAATTTTCACCGACTATTGCCTCTGAAGCAGGCTGCCTTTTATATAATCTCACTTCTGTAGTTTTTTTTTTATAATTTTCTGTTTTAGTGTCGACTACACTTCCGTCGGTCTTGCTTTTTATGTCAATCATATTTCTGTCTGACCAAAGAAATATATTACACAGTTATCGATATGACACTGTGTTTATGTTATAATCAGGATCCCCAATTCTAATCTAAAGAGATTTTTCCAGACATATTCTTACTTAGTTTCTTATGATCGAACGCGTTGACCTCAGTTGTGCTGCGAATTTTGAAATTGGTCTCTCTGATGTAGTTTAAAAAAATTACTTCTCGATTTGGTGCCTTTGAATTGCGTATAATGATTAATATTTCAAGTTTGAATCTGGGATTGAAGATGTCGTTAAGCTAGTTTTTCATAGAGGACTTGTGAATATAAGCATCGTTTGAGCAGTTTAAAGCCATCAGAAAACATTTCATTTTAATATTTTGTTACAAAAGTTGAAAAATGTCTACTGCGGTCAACAATAATTCGTTTAATGGAAATGATTACTTTCTTTGAAGAGGTGGAAAGAAATATTTTGATTCGCCGAAATTTCGTTAACGTTTTTAGCTTAGAAAAAAATCTGTTCATTACTTCTCGTCATTGAGTGATTTTTTCTTTTAACCTAATCTAAAAGACGATTTTGAAAATAATGGAATTACGTTAATATAAATTATGTTATTAACCAACGCGAAAATACACTAAATATTTATATATGCCGATATTTATAACGCATTGCTAAGCTTGGAAATAAGATACACACGTATAAAATCTTAAAGAAGATTTTATTGCATCAATCTTTTAAATGGGATGGGTTATGTAATATAAAACGGGTATACAAACTTACTTTTGGGTCAAAGGTTAGAAAGGAAAACAAGTTAGGGCTACATAGCTATAGATGCAGCCATTTTCGTGATGATAAAGCTGAAGTCATTGGGAATTGAGCAGGGTTTCTCGATGGAATTGAAGTCGATGTGTCCGTAACAATGGTGTCACTTTGAGTTGGAGAACATTGGCTATGGTTTAAACTGCAGCCGGAAAGTCTTGACCAGGTCAACTTGCCCACGCTATGCTGTGCATGAATGAATATCTCTTCGGCTTTCAAACTCGATATGTGGAGCGAACTGGTCAATTGCTCGTCTGCGAAGTAACCCTAAGGCCTCACCCTCTCATTGAACTGATGATGATGATGATGGTGGTGGTGGTGGTGGTGGTGATGGTGATGATGTCACACAATCACGTCAACCCTGATTTGAAGCAGATATTTTGAAACAAGCAAATGACAGAAAAATTGCTACTCGTGAAAAGAAATCACATATCTAGCACCAGGGTGAGAAATAATTTCTGATACGGGAAGTTGTTATGAATCCTATCGCATGCATTCGGGCTAATCTTCTAAACGCTGTTGCTTTTATTAAAATACTTCTTCATATGACTGTCAATGCAGGTAGCATATGTAGGTAATGTATGGCTGCATGCTTGTTCAGAAAAACTTCGCCTGTAGAAATCCGCTTTCTACGATCGATGGTTAAATATTGCTTCAAGCAAAAGAATACAATCTCTGCGCGTGGACGGTATTTCTCGGAACTAGAGCCGCAGAATCAAAAATACCAACATCTACCAAGTAACAGATATCATTTTATGGCCTTCAGCAGTTAAAATGGATAACGCATGTCATTCTACGAGAAAATAATGACATCATCAGTATATTGACGTTTTAAACGATTTCAAACGACATTTTAGGAAGGAATCCCGGAAAGAGCAATAAGCGTAAGCCTATTTTATTCTTAATATTTTAAGAGAAAAGCTATTAAAATTTCAACTAATAGTAAGAATGGCTTCTCGATCAATGAATACCAAATCTCCCGCAGGAACAAACGGCTATTATTTCGATTCGTGAAATATCGAACAAAATCTATTCTATAGCCTTGACAGCTTTTCGCTGTTTATACCTAGACATATCTCATTTACTTTTCATAATTAGTTTTCTTTCTTGCCGAAAGATGAGTGTGTTATCTGGCCTAGTGATTGAACTATGCCACCAAATTCAAGAAGCACTGTCGAGTGGGTCTAGTAACAAGGAAAATATAAAAAACTAAAACCAAAGAACTAAATGAAATATTGTGACACGATAACTAGACATATATGTATTTTATTATAATAGATTAAAATAGAAAATAGATTAGAATAGAAAATAGTTTAAAAACATATTTAACAAAAGTGAAAAAGAAGAGGAAAAAAATAAATAAATAAACGCTTTTTCTTTTATGAGGAAAATTGTCCTCCGGTAAATGTTTGACTCAGTGATTTAATGAGATAAGTTCAGCAGGGGGGTTTCCGATGACCCGGTCAAAGGCTGTCCTTTACTGTATCTTGACCACACATTAAGCCTTTTTCCGGCAGAAGCCTTATTAAGATAAACAAAAAAGATAACTGAAATTTCAGACTTACAGTCGCCGGTGTTTGTCACCGGTGGTCTAAAGCATTTCCGGATTTCCGGGTTTCCGGTCAATTTTAAATAAATTCAGGTATTTTTTCCGAGTCAGTCAGTTAAGTTAAGACAGTTAAATTAGAGAGTTGAGAGTCCCGCCGGGCGCGAGCTTGAAGTAAGATTCTCCGTTCGTCTTGTTTCGTTCAGTTTGGATTTGTTGATCTCCATTAATTAGAGTTAGAGCTGTGTGTCACATTCGCTTGCCCCAACCGACAAGGCTAACTCTAAACGAATAAAGCATCCTTTTCAACTCATCCAAGTTGTGGAAGTTCGTTTCTTATAGTCAATCTTGTACCCCCAGCTGTCCGGCCGACATTTTCAACAAACTCCCGGCAAAATCACAGCGTGGAGAACGGCCGCCGGAGAAAATTGTTAGGACGGTCCGTTGGGGTGTTACAATATGCTGAGATATAAACAGCGAAAAGAAAACAATCTTTTATTTATTTATTTATTTTTTCATTTTGTCCCAAGCAAGAGGATGCACTAAGCTCCGTATGCAGGTGGTCACAGGGATTGGAAAAACAAGGTAGAGGAGATGACGACCGCGTTTAAAGTCAGCATACCACCTCTTAACCGTTGTTTCCGACGGAGTAGAGTCAGAATAGCACCTATCAAACGATTATTTTTGCTTGAATAGTATTTTCCTCATCAGAAAACAATGCTTCATGAATACACGAAATTTAGATTTTTCCATTGTTTTGAAAATTTGCAAGAGCCGCTTCACTTAACTGTAATTTGTAAATTAATGATCCGATTAAGGCCGAAATTTGTTACATGCCATTTGAAGGTTAATATTCTCCAAAACTTATGTGACCCATCTATATGTCAGTTTCGGGATTTATTTGTGTTGGGGAGCACCCTTTTCTACACATAATTATGGGCTCGTCTAAGGTGTACATATAATCCTGCCTAAAGAGAACAAGAGAGTGTTAGAGAGAGTGTGTGTAGCAGGAGTTGAGTAGTTGGACCGCCGCTTAGTTGATCAAAAAGATATTTATCGGGAATACCTCGATACAAAACCTAGCTAAGAACACTCGCAGATGCTTATAGTACAACTGTGTAAATTTTCATGAAAATCGGTTCAGCCGTTTCGGAGTCTATAGGTAACGAACACACAGACACACAGACAGAGACAAATTTCCATATATAAATAAGTTTATATATATATATATATATATATATATATATGTGTGTGTGTGTGTGTGTGTGTGTGTGTGTGTGTGTGTGTGTATAATGATAATAATGGTATAAACCTCCTTGGTCTCACACTTGCAGCGGACCTCAAATGGAATGACTATATCGAATTCATTGCTAAATCCGCTGCTATGAAAGTCGGTTCACTGCTGCCCCCTAGATACGAATTTGAACGAGAAATTAGATTAACAACTAGATCACACCCTTTTAGAGTGAAACCGATAAAATGCAACCGCAACTTCTACTCCAACAGTTTCTTTTCTCGCACTTCCCGACTGTGGAATTCCCTTCCACAAGATTGCTTCTCCGACGGCTACAATCTCCAGGAGTTTAAATGTAAGGTCAATAGACACCTCCTAACACGCTAACCTGCTCCCATTCTTTCAAACACTCTTCCCATCTCCCCAACCCTCATCCACGGTATCCTTACCCATCTATCACCTTCCTTCTGACATTTCCTACATCTAACCACTCCTCCTCTTTACCTTCCCCTCTGTAGCCCCATGCACAATAGTGGCAGTGGAATGTCTTGCTTGGGGTGAAATGATTAAAAAAAAAAAATAATGGATAGATGCTCCACATTTTGATAATTTTTACTTTTTATAAAGTGCTCATGTAAAGCGTTTATAGAGATATAGCTATTATTAGTGTTATAATAATAACAACATATTGGACTGCTACGCACAAGCTTTCATATTTCGGTGCCAAGTACATCCTCAGCAGGCAGGGAAATATTGTTTAGTTACGGTGTTTCCCTTTCCCTTACTTCCATTCCTGTAACACGCTTATTTTTTTTATTTCTTAATAAAGATGAAATCTAATCTGCTTTGACTAATCGAAGATCAACAACCCAAGGTGGGTGTAATCGACCAAAGGTCAGGAAGGTTGGCTAGACTCGCCAGTTGTTGTGTTTTGTATTGAGTGATGCGCTATTGTCCAAGAGTATGACGGGGTTATATGTATATCACTCAGTTGAGCCTCTGTTCTTAGTGGGAAATCGGGTGTGGGTGCTCTAGACGAGTCAATTGTGGAGCTGGAAAAAAATTGTATTAGTAGATTAAATTGGTATAGTTCGAAATTCTATAAAAGTTATCTGAATACATCTTTTACTCAGCTTCATTTACTAAAGATAAAATTAAATGTCACTTAGAGTCCTCCATAAATAACCTAAACTTCCTAGCTAGTCTGATAAATATTTATGAGCGTTCGTTAAATTTTATAAACGTAAATAATCTAACAACATCTTTGATTTTGTCTATAAATATTCGTAGCAAAATAATTTTTTGCATCTACCTCGTTGTGTTCGTTGTGGTGCTGTAGAGATCGGCTTGGAACAATAAATCGCGGAGCAGAGTTCAATTCCAGTTGAGTTCTTTGCATTCAATTACGCACAAATACACTTGGGAAAGGTATTAATCCGTCTCTTCCTTCCAGTTATGGGTTAAATAACAGGACAGTCTGGGTTCTATAGTCTTGGCTGGCAACAAGTTTACTGCAGAAAGCAATGGCAATCTATTGCGTAATAATCTTCTGCCAAATCTGTCATGTCTTTTTCGAGACAAGATCGCCCAAAGGGTGTATCACATATGGTACTTAACTGACTGATCTACTTTGATAAAGTTCCGCAAAGGACGAAATGCACTGGATAAATTTTCTTTTTCTCTTATTCCTTATAGATTTTTCTACAACACGCGTCACGGTATTTAGTGTTAAGTTATTGCTAATATCTTTTGTCGAGACTTTCAAATTCTTAGTTTCGTTCAATTTCAGAAACTAATCGATGAAATTTGTTTAGGTTGGTTTATTTGGAAAAGCTCTACTTTGCGGTTTAATAATATCGTTAAATTAATTTTATAAGATTTTGTGTTAAACAATATTTTAGAGAAAATTTATTTTTTTCCATTTACCCTTTTAACAGCAAAGAACAAATTCTGGGGTTTTCTTACGCTTCAGCATGCAACATACAACTGATATTAATTAAAAATTTCTTTCTGACGCTAAACTTCAAATTTTTCTGATTTGTTTATTGTTCTCTCAAACGCAGGGAAAACTGAAAACTGAATTCGTTTACATAAAAATTTTAAAGAAAACTTTAGCATTAAATGAGTCGAAATGCCGTTAGACAAAACAACCAACCAATTATTCTCTGAATAACTGAATTGGTTTTGTTCACGTTTTATTATAATATATTTTTTTAATTATTTTTTTTATCCATATCATCTCAAGCAAGGCATTTCTACTGCCACTGGTACGCAAAATGTTACATAGGAGGAAAGTGGTGAGAAAGAAGGAATAGTGGGTGTCAGGAAGAGGGTCATAGAAGGATGAGAATACTGGTGTGATGTGAGAGGAGTGGATGAAGAAAAGAGCATGAGAGAAAGGATGCGAGTCAGTGAGATAGAATATGACTATTGACCTTACATTTAAATTCTTGGATATTGTAACTGTCGAGGAAACAAGCATACGGAAGGGAATTCCGCAGAGGGGAAGTGTGAGAAAAGCAGCTATGGGAGTAGAAGTGAGAGTTATATTTTATCGGTTTCACTGTAAAAAGATGGGAGCTAGCTGCTAGTCTAGTAGCTCGAGTAAATTGATTCATAGGGGCACCAGTGAGCTAAGCATATGCCATTCTTTGATTTGATCTTGAATGTCCAACTGCTAAAAAATTATTCTGAAAATTTAACGACTTTCTGAATTAATTTTAAGGAAAAAGCAATAAAATTATTTATATTCGGAGGATTTTCCATATTCATATCCGTTGACATAGGCACTAAAACTGGGACAGTTTACCACATTAGATTAAACAAAGGGTTTAGTTCAGAACTGCAAATCGGTAGCCAGGAAAAAATGAGTGGAAAATAGTGGAAACGTTTTGATAAAAAAAAAATGAAGAAAATATTACAAATAAAAATAAAATATATTTTTATAAAATATATATAAAGTAGAAATAAAATTCCTGTTATTTGTTTTAAAATTTTTCTAATGATCTTAATTTAATGGCGCAATTCTGACAAGTACAAATTGAAATATGAACTATTTTGAACGACGTTATAAAGTTAGTACTAAAATATTTTGCAGATTTATTGTAAGATAAAACAAATTGAATTTAGGCCATAAATATTTTTAATTAAGGAAATCTTTGTTATCTTTATTCTACGTTCTTTCAATTAAATTCAAAATTTGTACTGAGTCTAAATAGTTAAGAAATGAAAATGTAAACAGACATTGATGGAGTCACTGATAAGTTTTATTGGTTGACAGCAAATTTAAGTAATTTAGAACATCATTTATAGACGTATAGACAGTTTTATGTTTCCTGTGTTGTAAAAAGTATTTTGAAATAAATAAAATTTTGTCATGGGTGGCATTTGGTGCATAATAGTTAATTTCTCTATCTACCTAGATAACTACTTAAGAACCAAGTGAATTTGTTTTCTGACGACCTACTATTTGGTCCGTCGAAATAGGCTATTCCCCAAATGACGTGATTTTAAAATTTTGTTTAGCACACACACACACACACACACACACACACACACACACACACACACTGCTGCCATTTATGGTCAGGTGCCCCTGCCGTTCTCCTCAGTGTTCTTGACAAGCTCCAAAGGAGAGTCTGTAATGTGATAGGTACTGATCTGGCGACTCGTCTGCAGCCACTTTCCCATCGTCGAAATGTGGCCTCCCTCTGTCTCTTCTATAAATACTTTCATGGCTTCTGCTCGGATGAGCTTAAGTCACTGATGCCTCCTCAACAGGTGTTTACCCGTTCAACCAGACTGGCAACTGGGTCCCACCCATTCACAGTCAGGTTAGCCAAACGCAGACGACAATTCTACTCCTGCAGCTTCCTCTCTCGCACCTCCCGCCTGTGGAACTCACTCCCGTATTCTTGCTTTCCTGACGGCTACGACCTCCAGAAATTTAAAAGCAAAGTTAATACTCACCTACTAACCACTGGCCTCTAGCTCTCTCCCCTCCCCTGTATAACCTTCCCTTTCTCTCCGCCCATGTACCTGTCATTGCACCTGCTTTCTCAGTTTTCTATTGTTCCTTTCTAACTAGCTTGTACTCCTCACTCTTTTCTAATTAATCTTTCTACATTTATGTAACCCCCTGCACATCAGTGGCGTTTCTGCCTTGCTCGGGGTGAAATGATTAAAAAAAAAAAAAAAAAAAAAAAAAAAAACACACACACACACACATATATATATATATATATATATATATATATATATATACATATTTATATATTAAACAACATTTTAAAATCACGTCATCTGGGAAATAGCCTATTTCGACGGACCGAATAGTAGGTCGTCTATCTTGCCATCCCGATTCGGAGAGAGTTAAGTGTCAGAAGTACAATATCATTAAATCTAAGGTACGAGGCAAGGGTTAGGAGAGGGTGGGAATTTTTTGTTTTAAAGGGGAATATATATATATATATATATATATATATATATATATATATATATATATTCCTCTTATATACTGCTGACAATGAGAGAAATAATTGAATCATTTTTTGTTTAGTAGGCATTTGTAATATATTAACTTAAACAGCGGATGTAATTGACAGATACAGCCGGCCGTAGATAATGACAACACTTTTGTTGACATTATCTACGGCCGGCTGTATCTGTCAATTTCAATTGTATCTGTCAATTTCAGATTGACAGATACAATTTTCAGATTGACAGATACGGCCGGCTTGTATCTGTCAATTTCAGACCACGGCTTGAAATTGATGGACCGGGTGATGTGAATGACCTATACACTTGGCCATAGATAAAATCAACAAGTAACAACCCGAAAAAGCAAATATGCGTGGATAATGAGGCGTACACATGTCGGTCGTTTAGAGTCATAAAACTTTATAAATCTAGAATTTTGGCTGAAAGCAAAAAGATCCCGACTACCTTCCGACTTCCGATAACCGCTTTGTGTGCCCGAACTCTCTCCGACTGCTCTCCTTCTCCACACAAGCGTCTCCGTCGAACAATATATATACGTGTTCTTCGTTGTTTTTCAGTGGTAGTATATAACACATCCGTTTAGCTCGTGGGATAAATATAACACCTTGGTTAATCAAAAGTCAGTCTTTTGGTGGTGCAATTGAAATGACCACTTCAGGCTATAGGTCTGAGGGATGATATACGGAATCCGTGCACTGCTTAAGTTACACGTCTACTCCAACGATCTCGGTTGTACCGACAAGACCCAAAGTAATAAAGGGTTTTACATTTGGGGACGGCTTGGTAGCAGGCATTGAAGAAAAATTTTCATTATTGGCAAACAACGGGATTCGGGGCTCTCATACGAGGTTTTTGTTTGAATTTATTTCCAAAGCATTTTTCGAGTTTGAATATGACCGCAAGGTAAAGGAAATATAAAATCAAGTTTTTTTTTATTTCCAGACGAGCTGCCTTCCTGGCATATATATATATATATATATGTATATATATATTTTCTAAACATATACTGTTAAATATAAGAGACAATGAATGTCTATTATGTTTAATTGTGAGCCGTTCTAAACATTTTATTTTGGCGTTAATTTCACTTGAAAATAAAGACAAAAATTCTCCAACATTTGGATAATTCTTTATGAAGTTGGTTCTAGAGCTTTCGGCTCACATGACCCATCTTCAGAGATGTTACATGGATGATAACACAAAAACATCTACCATCAGCGACGATTTTATCTTGTGTTGACATAAAACTCCTCTAAGCAACGGCAACATTTACCAAAAATAGCAAACGCAAATGCATTCAAACGATGATCTTTTTCTGCTATTTTTTTAACATAATTTCACTTAACTTCCATTGATTAGAGCATTTAGAATGTTTGAGGTTTGATTAATTTCATTCAAAAATATCAATTTTTATCATATTCGGTTAGCTGAAATATCGCCTAAGCAACAAAGAAATAATAGACATTTTTAGAGATTTGTCCCTAAGCAAAGCCACCGAAGAGTCTCATGATTTTGGAAGCAGAGGAAAAAGAAAAAGAAAATTTATTAAGATGTGAGAATAATAAAAGAAAAGGAATAAAAGACAGTAAAAAACGATTGACATTGCATTTAAACGTTTAAAGAATAAAGTTGGGAAGCAAAAACATGGAAGACCGTTCCACAAGGGAGAAGTGAGAGAAAAAAATCATTAACATAAAACTTACTGGTACATCTAACTATTTTAACTTTAAAATGAGGACACTTTGCCGCCAATCTAGTACTACGTTGAAATTCATAAAGTGTTGATATCACAGAGGAAAGTTCAGCAAAATAATTACCATGAATAGTCCACAAACACGAAGTTTATTTTTTGCACACAAGTAAAGTAAATGTATTATCAATTTAACAGAAAGTATTTTGCGTTTAAAAGACACATTTAAAACACATCACCTCAGCAACAGAAAAATCCTTTCAGAAACTGGAGAAAAATTAGTCTACTTTTCCTTTTTAAATAGATTGCAAAGAAATTAAAAAATAAAATAAAATAAAAATAAAGGGAAAGAAAAAGAAAAAGAAAACGAAAAAGAAAAAGAAAAAGATAGGATAAAATCAAATAAATAAGAAAAGAAAAAATTGACATCGTCTGGGTTCGCAAAAAAAAAGGGAATGTAACTAAAAATTAATAGACAGCCGTGTTAAATCGACGTAAGTTTAAGCAACACGGACATTTTATTACATGGAGCTCTCTTCCTGTATCAGTTTTTAATATTAAAATAAAATTTTTAATATTAATTAGGATCGGTTTTTTTGGAATTTAACTTCCTGCTTTTTTCCCTTGGATTGAAGTATCTGAATTAAAATATATATATATATATATATATATATATAAGTGTGTGTGTGTGTGTGTGTGTGTGTGTGTGTGTGTGTGTGTGTGTGTGGAGAAGATCAACCTGTTACGATACCAAAGTATCGATCAGTTCGGTTTCGTCAAATCACCTGACGAAGGTCGAAACCATGGTCGCGTAACCGGCTGATCTTCCCTACCCAAATATCTAGACGCTCTACATGTTGAATCTTCATCTTTCTTCAAACTTCTATTGAGCACTTTCTAATTAATTAAATTTAAATCTGATCTATAACTCTTCAGAATATATATATATATATATGGTTAAATAAAATAAAGACAAGAGGAAAACTGTTTTTTAAATCGCCTACGCGTTTCGTCCTGTGATGGACTTTATCAAGGCAAAAAGACATGAGCTTTATTCTAAATTACGTATCTATAAACAAACAGTGTTGGTCACCAAAAAGACGCTCACAAATCATTTCAAAAGATCAACAGAATATTTTAATTTTTTAGAATTTCTTCATGTGTAGTGCAAAGTCACGAGATATTAAAATGAAGGGAATTTGACCGTTTTCTTTGAAAACTGTTTATTTCGTGTGTTAGTCTGTTTTAGAATTTCTTCATGGTTTGTTTGTTTATAGATACGTAATTTAGAATAAAGCTCATTTCGTCTTTTTGTCACAGGACGAATCGCGTAGGCGATTTAAAATACAGTTTTCCTCTTGCCTTTAATTTATTTAACCATCCTGTCTTTAATCTAAGATCATAACTGAGTATATATATATATATATATATATAATTATTTCACCCCAAGCAAGGTAATGAAGTCACTAGAACGCTAGAGTTAACTTAGTCTTAGACAATATGAGAAAAAAACCCTATTAAGGGGAGGATTGCAATATAAGAATAAAACAGTAAAGAAACAGAAGCTGACGATTGATACGCATTTAGATTTAACTGGGAAGCAAAAACCTGGAAGAGAATTCCACAAGCGAAAAGTGCGATTGAAGAAAACGTTACAATAGAACTTACGGTTACATCTAGCTATTTCAGCTGTAAAGTACCGAGACCTTGCCATCAATTTCGCACCTCACATAAATTCATTATTTTCTAGGTACTATAGACGAAAGTCATCAAAATAATTACCGTAAACGAATAATGATCTCTGATTGTTTTTATTATTATTTGCAATGGTAAATAAGCGACGGTGTAGGCGTTTGCTCTGAATTAAAACTTTGAATTCATTGAAAGATGGAACATTGGCTTGTAACTTTTCTTTATAAAACACTCATTTTTATTGTATATATATTTTTTTAATAGCAAAGAAAAGAGAAGCCTGAAATATTTTCTACGTCTACTCGACAGAAATGACAAATTAGAGTCTCAAAGTTTCGGTTTTGCGACCAATTAGTGTGTATGTTACGATTGTGACGAGCAAAAATCAATATTTTCTGCAAATTGTTGATAGTAATATTAACCACGCCTGCGTGCATTAATTAGAGTTCGTGATGGTAAAAAAGCAAAATGGAAGCGACTGAATTTAATGACGAAAAGAACGTAAAAGATGCCAATAGTTTGTATTCGAATCTAAAAAGACAACAAAGAGTAAAACTTATTAAAAATTTAAAAGGAAATAATTATCATTGTCTTTGATATACAAGGTAAGCTGTCATACGCAAAATCTTCATATTGTTTGATGTATATCTACAATGACGTGCCAAATATCAAAGGATTGCATTAGGTAAACATGATGCTAGTTGTCGTTACCATACCGTTGACAGATAGGTATAAGTTTTGCAATATCTGGTCAGTTAATCAAAATTAATATCTTTGAATTAAACTAGTCAAGCCTCAAACGCTCCTTATGTTCTGACCAATGGAACTGGAGTGAAATGATGTTTTGAAATAAAACCTTAAGTTAATCGTATGAATATCATTTGATTTACGGATTATAAAGAAAGGGTAAGTACTAACTATCTAAGTAATATAGTAATATTTAGCGGAAACGTTACACAAACGCAAAGTTACATTCAATACCTTTTAATGCAAAATTATTAAGAGGCAAGTAAATGATCTGAGAAGAAGAAAAAAGTGTAACGAGCTGCTACGTAATATTTAGATTCGTATATGACACTGAATACGTAACAATGTTCTCATATATAAATAGTCTTCTTCTTTTATGTGCTTTGTCTTTTCAGGAAGTAGGCGATCATGGCTTTCCACATCTCCCTATCCCTGTTGACTCTTAGCACGCTTCCTCCTGTTACACCACGTTCTGTTATCCACCTGCTCAGACCCTTCAAATATGTTATCCGCTGCCTTCCTCTGTCTCTTTTTCCTTCTATCTGACCTGTCAGTATCAAGTTCTCCAAGCCCTCCTTCCTCATTGCATGTCCCAGGGACTTTGGCTGACTCTTCCTGATGTATTAATTTTCTTTTCGTTTCCATCATTTCTAAAACCTCATCATTGCTCACATGCTCAATCCATGGTATTCGCAGCATCCTTCTGTAGAACCACATTTCAGTTGCTTGAAGTTTTTCCTTCAGCTTTGATAAGATTGTCCAGCATTCACTGACATATTGAAGAACTGACATCACATAGCAATCCAGTACTCTCCTCTTTGTTTCTAGTGAAAGTTTCCTGTTTCTTAATACTTTACTCATCTTCTGGAATGCGTCTTTCGCCATGTCAATTCACCTTCGGATCTCTGTGTCACACTTTCCGTTTTCTGTTCAGAACACTTCCCAAGTATTTCAATTTTTGTACCTGATTGATTGTAGTATCCCCCACCTGTAATTAGCATTAATCACTCTTTTTTTTATTATAACCAAACACGTGATTTATTTATATCTATCGCCCTGAATAATTGAAAAATCTTGTTAGAAAAATATGCATTCTCCGGCATAATATTTACTCAAATATGAGTATCCATATAAAAAAAATGTCGGAGTATGAAGCTTATAGTAAGTAAAATTGCATTATTAGATTTCGAAAGAGCCCTAAAAAAGCTTACTGCAGTGTAAGACATTCATTTGACATACTTTTATCTACTATATGTAACAAGAATACGGATTGTAAGTGGTATGTACCGGAAAGGGTAATATATATATATCATTCGAGGTAGATAAGTGGTTTAGGCAAATGTAACCGGGTAGGACAATTTAGTATGTAGACGTAATGGACGGTACTCATCGGATGCATTATCCTGAAACGTAGGCGAAGGCAATAGGCGTTGACCAATAGTTGTAGACCTCTAGACGTAGATCTCTAGTCGAAGACATGTAGACCTCTAGTGGTAGACTTATGGACGTAAACGTCTAATCGTAGACCGCTCTACTTCGTCGCCTTCGTCTGTATTTATAGCTGACACTAGCCAATCACATTACTGTGAAGGGTAACCAAGGTGTATGCATATTCATTACATATTCATTACATTAGTCCCCCCACCTCTGAGCTAAATTTTCTCGTGAAATTTAGCTTCAATTTTCCTCTTTTTAAGGTTTGGACTTAATCGATCGACTTTTTTCCAAATTTTTTTTCCGCCTCAATCCTCTTTGACACACGAGTACCCGTGGCCTTGATGTCGGAAGTACCTCCATTGGCGAATGTTGACTTGCTGGAACGGGAATTTCAAATGTGTCAGACTTCCATTGGGATTTCTTCAGTATTTTTGGTGACGTCTGTGATTTGTCTGGGTCTCAATTGATTCCACTGTCTTTTGCGCCGAAATGTTACCCCCTCTATGTTACATTGAAGGCATATATTCTATTTTGAAATTATAATTCGGTAGAACTATACTCCAACGCTGTAGTCGATTTGTCGTGTGAGTTGGTATACTTTTTTTTTTAAATATTGATAACAGTGGTTTGTGATCTGTTTGCAGAATAAACTCTCTTCCGTCTAGAAAACTGTGAATTTTTTTTTACAGTGTAGATTATTGCTAAAATCTTTTTTTCAATTTGACTGTAATTTCGTTCATCGGGCTGTAATGATCTCGAGACATGTGATATTGGCTTCTTAGATCCATCTTCGAATTCATGAAGCAATACAGCGGCTAGTCCCTCATTACTGGCATTTGCTGCTACAATAATTTTCTTGTTCGGGTCGAATTGCAATAACGATAGGTCTGCTGATAGACACCTTTTCATTTTTTAAAAACCTGTACGCATTCTTTGGACCATATCCACTTTGTGCCCTTTTTCAAAAACTCATTTAAAGGAGTTCTAATATCATACACTTTCGGTATATAAATGCTATAGTAACTTAATAATCCCAAGAACGCCTGGGGCTTAGCCGCATTATTAGGTTCTGGCATATTTTTTATAACCTCTGCCTTTTCTGAATCCGGTTTTCTTCCTTTACTGTCAAGGATCTGCTCTAAATATTTAATCTTCTTTAAGAAGAACTCGCATTTTTCAACATTCAGCTTGAATCCGTATTTCTTAATTCTCTGAAATCCTGTTCTAATATGCGTTTTTTGTTTGGTCTCGTTTTCACTTTTAATCAAAATATCCTCTAAATATGTGACTGCATACACAATTGCCAACAATGTGTCTAACATTTGCTGTAATAGGCATGGAGCTACCTTCAATTCAAACAGAAGATGATTTAGTTTAAACATTCTTTATGCGTGTTTATTGTCAGGTACTTCGGACATTCTTAACTGACTTTAAATTTAAGGTAAGCTTCCGACAAGTCCAACTTTGAAAACACTCTACTTCCGTTTAATTTAGTGAATATATCATCAGAAGACGGTAGAGGGTACGCATGGTCTTTCAAACAGTCAATTAAACCTGTCGAAAATTCAGCACACACTGATTTTTCAGTTTTTCTTTCTTATTTACACAATTGGAGACGCCCACTCTGAGTAATCGACTTTCAAAACTACTCCACTTTTCTCCAATCTTTCTAATTCCTCATTTATTGTGTCTAGTGCTGAAAATGGTACTTTTCTCTTTGGTCTAAAAATTGGTTTCACATTTTCTTTCAATTCAAATATGACTTCTTTTTTTTGTACAGATCTAATCATTCTGAAAAAACGCGCGGGAATTCGCTTTTCAAATCTGCAATAAAGCTTTCTATTTTCTTTTTGCTTTTGTTCTCCGCCACGTTAACTTCGTTACAGAAAACATTTACTGGTAATTCCTATAAGTTAAACAATACGATCCAATCTAAACCAAAGAGGGTTTCTAAACCCGGGAGCACATAAACTTCCGATTTGGGAATTTACCCCATGAACAAAATGTTACATTTTAATTCATCTTTAAACTTAAGCTTTTTTCCTGACACTCCTCTAACAATTTTGTCTGTATTAGTCAACGGTGGGTAACCAATTCTTTCCATGTTTGCTTGTTTATTACCGAGATATCACTTCCAGAATCGAGTTATGATTTTACGGTCTGTCCATTTATTTTTACATTGAGGTATTTTCTTCTTTTACCCTCCTTAATTTTGTTTTTCTACCAAACTACGTTAAGCTTTATTTTCGACATTGCTTTTACTTTTCTCTGTTTTGCCAGATAATGAGAACTTTTATGGCTTACACGACCACAATTAAAACATTTTTTATCTCTACAAAAACAATCATTCTTTATATAGTGCCCTCCAGGCAAACTACATATCATTTTTCTCTTTATACTGTATTCACTTCTCTTGTCTTACAGTTTGTACTCCCGAAATGCTCTTCTCCTCAATCTGAGTATTATCTTTTTTATGTTTCTAAGTTGCTAACATTCTTCCGTTACTTTCTGTAGCGTAATCTCCGGATCCTGTTCGATGATAGTGAGTATTCTTGATCTAATTTCTTTGTACATTGGTGTCGTTAGCCCCTGAACACAAATTAGACACTGTAACATGTCACTTGACAATTCATTCGGTTTAAACGCTTCATACTGTGCATTAACCATGCATGTATACGTGACATACTTGTTTTACGATATTTAGACACTTGTATCGAATATCCCTTTTATCGAAAATTTTCGACAAACTTTCTACTGTCTCGATGAATGTCATTTCTTCTGGCTTCTTTGGGAGGATCATATTCGCGTATTTTTTTCTTCAGTTCCCAACTTTTGCAACAATAGCGTGATTTTTTCCTCGTCAGACCATTGATCACACCTTTTCGTAAATATTGTTTCAAATCTACGAAAACAAGCCGCAAATGTTTAGCCATTGTCGGGTCGTATTTAAATTCAGATAGTGAATTTGCAATTCCTTCCCCCTTTTTATCCCTTGATAATATGTCTTCCAAAAGTGACTTACTGTCATTTACTTGTGGTTTCAATAACTTTTCAAACGTTTCTTGTCGCTGCATAAATTGTTGTTGTTGTTTTTGAAATTGTTGCTGTATAAGTTGCTGTTTCTGCTGTTCCGGTATGGGTAGCAAATTTTACTTTCTGTAAGCGTTGCCAAGATTTTTCTTTTTTAACCTTCATCGTTAGTAAGTGTTCAAACAAAAATGATCAGAAACTTACTTACTGTCTGTAAGTATCAACGAGTCTTTTTAACCTTTTTCGTTAGTAAGTGTTGTCGATAAGTTTTTCTTTCTTGTGAACTCGTTTCGAATTCTTTGTCACCAACAGATATATCCCGGAAAGGGATATATATATATATATATATATATATATATATGGACGGTACTCGTCGTATGCAGTATCCTGAGACGTAGGCAAAGTCAATAGACATAGACGAATAGTCGGAGACCACGAGACGTAGATCTCTAGTCGAAGACCTGAAGACCTCTAGTGGTAGACATATGGACGTAAACCTCTAGTCGTAGACCTCTCTGTGTCTTCGCCTTCGTCTGTATTTATGTCAGGCACCAGCTAATCACATTACTGTGAGGGGGAACCAACGTGTGTGCATATTCGTTACATCCTTAAGCAATGCCACCTCCTGCTAGATTGCACAGAAGAGTTAATATTAATCGGGACCAGAGGCTTCTTCCTGTAAATTTCATCTGTAACAAAAAAAATGACGTTAACTAAACCAATGCTCGCGTTCAATGCCCCCGGTACGAGAAAACATATCCAGTACATATGAGGTGTGACAAGTAAAGCATATCAGAGTGACTGTCTTAGCACCACTACACTTAACACAGTCTTACCTGAGCGCATGATGACATTAATTCCATTTCGGGTGTTTCAGTGTAAAGTAGACCCCCTTGAGATTATAGGATTCAGTCGTCAACAACACATGCTTTTGGATGCAGGTGGTTTTATAATTCAGTAAGGTGTGTGTATGTGGCATGCTTTGATTCCGTTGGTCGGTCTAAAACTCAAAATAAGCAGTGATAGTAACGATGCACTCTTTTGTGAGTATTTGCTATTTCATGAACGCCACATATCCGAACAGATTAATATTACAACTTAGTAATACAACATGTCACTGAAAGCAACATTTCGAAACTTGTAAAGCACCCTAAGAAATGAGATTTTTATCAGGTTTATGGCACAAAACTAAAAAAATAGTTTACAGGAATAACTTCTATTCTAAGGCCATGAATGAAACATATGCAGTTAGTGGGTTAGCATGGTTCAGTATCTCTCCAGATATGTTCGTCTACTGCTGAGATTGATGCCATGTCGGTTTACTGCAATTCGTCGGGTTAGATTGATTCATGCGTAATACGACATATAACGGTCAGATCGATGGTTTAAAATCGCCTTTAACAAGTGAAGCCTAAAGGGCTATGGTAGTTGTTTGTGAGGGTAGGAAGGGACAAGTTATTAGAAAGAGAAAAACCGGTCATTGCTATTTTATATATGTATATTATTATTAAAAAAACACTCTATCTATCTATCTATCTATCTATCTATCTATCTATCTATCTATCTATCTATCTATCTATCTATCTATCTATCTATCTATCTCAGTCTGTTCATATCTATCTATCTATCTATCTATCTATCTATCTATCTATCTATCTATCTATCTATCTCAGTCTGTTCATATCTATCTATATATCTATCTGTCTATCTCAGTTTGTTCATATCTATCTATCTATC